>VSMD01036401.1:0-56296 GCA_008750895.1 Mirza zaza
GAGTTTCTGTTACGGTTGATTTCTACTTTTATTCCACTGTGATCTGAGAAGATACATGGTATGATTTCTATTTTTTTAAATTTCTTGAGGTTTACTTTGTGTCCTAGGATATGGTCAATCTTAGAGAATGTCTCGTGTGCTGATGAGAAGAACGTATATTCAGTGGATTTGGGGTAGAATGTTCTGTAAATGTCAGTCAGACCCAATTGTTCTAGAGTTTTGTTTAAGTCCATTATTTCTTTATTAATTTTCTGTTTGGAGGATGTGTCTTGTGCTGTCAGTGGGGTGTTGAAATCTCCAGTGATTATGGAGTTGCTATTAATCCATTGGCTTAGCTCCAGTAAGGTTTGCTTTATGAATCTGGGTGCACCTAAGTTGGGTGCATATATATTTAAAATTGTTATCTCTTCTTGTTGAACTGTGCCCTTCACCATTATATAATGTCCCTCTTTGTCTTTCACTACTTTTGTTGGTTTATAAACTAAATCGTCCGAAATTAGAACTGCCACGCCAGCCTTCTTTTGGCTTCCACTTGCTTGGAATACTGATCTCCACCCTTTTACTTTTAGTCTACACGCATCCTTGCAGGTTAGATGTGTTTCCTGAAGACAGCATATACTTGGCCTGTATTTTCTTATCCATTCAGCCAGCCTATGTCTCTTGAGTGGAGAGTTTAAGCCATTCACATTTATTGAGAGAACTGATAGGTGAGGTAGATTACTGTTCATTCTGTTGGGTTGGATGTTGTTGCTATGATTTCCGTCTTGAGCCATTGTAGTATCTGGCCTTTAATCTTTGGGTTTTGGTTGTTTTTATATTCGTGGGTTATTCTTATGGTGTTCCGTGCCTAATGCTGTTTTGAGTACTTCTTGTAGGGCTGGTCTTGTCTTGGTGAATTCTCTGAGCCTATGCTTGTCTGAGAATGTCTTTATTTTTCCTTCATAGACGAAGCTTAGTTTTGCAGGGAATAAGATTCTAGGCTGGGCATTGTTTTGTTTCAGAAGAGTGAGAATGGGGCCCCAGTCTCTCCTTGTTTGTAAAGTCTCATTAGAGAAGTCTGATGTTATTCAAATTGGCTTTCCCTTGTAAGTTACTTGCTTCTTTCATCTTACAGCTCTTAGAAGGGCCTCTTTAGTTGATATTTTGGTCAGTCTGATGACTGCATGTCGTGATGTCTTCCTATTTGCATTGAATCTCCCAGGGGTCCTCTGAGCTTCTTGAACTTGTATATTGAGATTATTAGCAAGGCCTGGGAAATTTTCCTCTGTTATATCCTCAAATAGCTTGTCCAACCCGTGAGTGTTGTCTTCTTCCCCTTCTGGTAACCCTATGACCCTCACATTAGGTTTCTTCACATAATCCCACAGCTCTTGTAGGCTTTGCTCTTTTCTCTTGTTTCTCTGCTCTATTTCTGTGACTGATTTATTTAATTGGAGGGTGTTATCTTCAATCTCTGAGATTCTTTCTTCTGTTTGGTCTACCCTGTTCTTGAGACTTTCCATTGTATTTTGTAGTTCCCTGACTTGATTCTTCATTTCCAGGAGTTCGGTTAAACTTTTCTTCACTGTGTCTATTTCTTTAGTGAACTTTTTTCCTAGATCCTGGAGGCTTTTTGTGGTTTCTTTGTGCTGGTTATTGAGTTGTTCTTGCAGGCCAGTGAGTGTTCTTATGATCCACATACGAAATTCCTCTTCTGCCATTTTGGTTGACTGATTTTGGTTGGTGTCCGTTTCTAGGGGGCTGAGGCTCCTCTTTGGGGGTGTGTTTTCCGATTGGTTCTTCATATTTCCTGAGTTCCTTCGCTGATTTCTTCCCATGTCGATCAGTTGTTGTTTCTTTTCTTTAGGTTTTTGTTTGGGTATTCACACGCCTTGTTTGGTTTCTGAGCCGGTAGGTGGTGTCTGTGGGTGAGATTCGACCACTCCCTGTATAATGAGTCAGTAAGTGTCATGAAAAGGGTGTGTAGGATGCTCTCCCTGTCAGAAGGTGGCGCTTGCTTGGAGGAACAGGCTAAGCTGTTGTTTTTGTGTCCTGTTATCAGCTCTTGTTCCTGAAGAGAGAACTCTAGTGCCTCAGGTGGTGGGTGGGGCTCTGGGACTTCCAGGTGTGTCCTTTTCTCCCCTTCAGTGAAGGCTGGTCTAGGGGAGAGTCTGGGCGGAGCTGAGTTGGGTAAGCCCGCCCTCAGGCAGCACCAATGTTGTCAGCAGGGGTCAAAGTTCTGTTCTCTGCTTCCAGGCAAAGCTGACAGAGAGGGGCTGGAATGGCCCCACTCAGTCAGAGAGTCTGCATGTGGGGGTGGGGCTGTCTGAGACCCGCAGTCTGGAGGGGGCCTGGCCTCTTTCCACCGTCCCCAAGTCCGCGGCTACTCCTGGGCCTCTGTCAGCAGGCCAGACCACACGCCACCAGGCCTCCCCTGGCTGTGATGCCGGCGGGGAGGTTCCCTGCGCAGGAACGCCACCTGGGCTGGGTGCACGGCCTCCCTTTGGGGGGAGGGTTGCCCTCTAGGACGCTGATCTGCCCCTGAAGGCACACACACCTCAGCAGGCTGTTCATGTATATCCCTTCTGTGCCCCAGGCAATGCAAGGCCTCGGTGCACGGGATGTAGTCTGCAGGTCTGACCTCTGGGTCCCAGAGTTCAAACTTTGTCCCCACCAGGGAGACGAATGTCTGTCCCAATTCACCCACAGGGAGCCCAAGCCAAGTCTATGTCTCTCAACCTCAGGCTCTGCCCCGTTCTCCTGGGATCACCGTGCCAGCAGCACCTTGGAGGGCTGGTGGGCAGAGAGCTCACAGTCTAAGTTTCCCTTAGTCAGCTGTAGGGCCCCAAAAGGGAAGGTCCTTTTCCCTGGAGGTGCCTCCGGCTGGTGGCTATATTGTCTCTCTGTCTCTCTGGGCAGCTGCGGGTAGGGTCGGGGGAGGGGAGGAGGAGGCAATATGGCGTCTGCCGCGCGGCTCAGGTCTGTGCACACGGAGGTGCCCCGAGGGAGTTGGGAGCCTGGTGCCGCGTCCGCTACTGGCTTACCGCTCTATGGAGGCGGTCGTCGTTGGGCTGGTGTCTGCAGGTCCCTCCCCTTGCTGGGGAGCCCACCAGCAGTCCGGGATGCAGGGGAGGGGAAACGGCAGATCCACCTATACTTTCCGCTGGTCTCCTGGCTGCTCCAGGGGTCCCAGCCTCCAGTTCTCCTCCGTGACCTCCTCCCGTGGAGTCTCCCGTGGTCTCAGGTACTCCTCCTGCCGACCCTCATCCGATGTAGGCTCGTCTTCTTGCTTCTTTCTTCTAATTTCTGCTAGAATCTGACTTTTCTTCAGAGACACTCTGTCTGGCGGTGTTTCTCATACGCCATCTTCCTAAAAATGAATCCTGATGTCCTTTTATAATAAGAGGACAAGACAACCTGTTCCTCTTCTAATATGACTTTTCTCAGTTCTGTGGTCCAAGGGGATGTCTCAGCCTCACTCCTGAGTTTTGGGATATTTATTAATAAAAAGATATTCTTGTCTATGGAGAGTTGCTAGTTGAGTTTCTATTGAAGGGGAGTGGAGTTGGGGAACTCCTATTCTACCTTCTGGCTGATGGTACTCCTATTTGCTCTTATTCTTACAGGACCTGTTTTTGATGTATAATTTTGGTGTTTTATTTTGTATTGTAAGAAGCAAATAAACCTTACGAGTATTTACTGCTAAATTTATAGAATGGAATAATTTTAGTACTTAGAATAGGATGTTCTGTGTATTTGTGTTTTTAATAATATTATTTATAGAGCAATATCTAAATTACAACAAGAATTAATAACTAGATTCTAAGATGCCCTCATGGATTTGTCCTAGGGCAAGAACCATACCTTTCATTTGTAGAATTAGCAGCACTGAAAAGCAATCTTAGAGGTCAGATAGATAAATCAACTCTATTACAGATGACGCAAAACTTGGAGTTATTTGATTTGGTCATTTCCACTTAGGAGAGATCTCTTGTAAGAGCCTAATTTTGTTTTTGTCAAGTTTGGTTTTCTGTCTATGTTGTAACCCCTCGCATGTCACCTCTAAATTCTGTGTAGTAGGTTAGCATTATAAAAAATTTCTCATCTTTTCTCTTGTAGCTATAAGCATATAAGGTCTTTAGTAAATACTTGCTTGTTTGATTTGGTGCTTTGATTTATTTTGACTAATAATATGCACCAGTTACCATGTTGGATCCTGGGATGGCAAGTCCAGTCATACATACAAGCTTTTTTCCACCTGCCCTTGGAAGTTATTTCCTTACTCCAGATATCATTTATACCCACATTTTCTCCAACTCCTTTGCCTCATCTTAAACTTCTGTTCATTTTTTCAGGCCGCTGCTTATGATAGGCAGAATTTTAAGATGGTTTCCTATATAAGTTTTGATACTGTAAATATGATGGGATAAGATTATGTCATCTGGCACAGCACACAGTTGACTTCAGGAGAGTGAGATTATCCAGATAGGCCTGCCAATATCACACAAACTCTTTAAATCTGAATCTAGAGTCAGAAACGAAGAGAGTAAGAGATTAGAAGTATGAGAGGGATTTGATGTGAAGGATATTCTCTGTTGCTGGTGTCAAAGATGGAGGGAGTCATGTGGCAAAGGCTTGGGCAGTCTAGGCTGTAGGAGTAAAGGGTGACCTCTGGTTAACAGCCAGGAGGGAAAATAGGGGTCTTAGTCTTAGAACCACAAAGAACTGAATATTGCCTGAATGAGCCTCAAAGCAGATTCTTCTTTAATCAGGCCTCCAGGTGAACACAGCTCTTCAGCACCTTGATTTCAACTTTATGGTGACCCTCAGCAGAGAACCTAGTCAACACCATGCCTTGAACTTCTGCCTTACAGAACGATGAAGTAAAAAATGACTGCTGTGTGTCATTAATTTGCAGCAGTTCTTTATATATTCTAAATAAAAGCCCTTTTTGAGCTATGTGTGTTGGAAATACCTTCTCCTATTCCAACTTGCCTTTTCAAAACTCTTTATAGTTTCATTGAACATGAGGTCTTAACTTTAATGTCCAAGTTTCAGTATTTTCCTTTATAGTTAATGCTTTTGATGTCTTAAGAAGTCTTTCTCTAACTTGAGTCATGAAGATAATATCCCATATTCATATCTGAGAGCTTTAACATTTTGCTGTTTACATTTAGCTTAGTAATATACTTGTAGTTAAATTATGCATATAATGTGAGGTAGTGGTTTGGAGTTTGTGTTTTTGTTCTTGGTTTTTTCTTTTCCAAATGAGTACCAAATTGTCCCAGCACAATTTAATTACCCATATTTTGTTACATGATTTTCTTATTTTTGAGTTTTGAGTGTTCTTTATATATTCTGAATTCAAGTTCTCTGTCAGATATGCAATTTGCAAATGTTTCCTCTCAGTATGTGTTTTATATTTTTATCCTTTTCACTGTGTCTTCCTCAGAGCAGAAGTTTCATTTTGATGAAGTTTGATTCATCAGCTTTATGGATTTTGCTTCAAGTGCTGCAGCTAAGAACTTTTTGCCCAACCCACAATTTTCTCCTATCTTCTAAAAGTTTTATAATTTTATATTTGGGTGTTAGGTCTATGATCTCTTTTGAGTTAATGTATAAGGTGTTAGGTAGAGATTGAGGTTCATTTTTTTGGCATATGAATATCTAGGACCATTTGTCAAAAAGATTATTTATACATTGAATCACCTTTGTACTTCTGTCAAAAATCAGTTAATCATATTTGTGTGGGTTTATTTCTGGACTCTATTCTGATTCTGTCCTTTTTCTCATACCCTGCCTTGATTATTTCAGCTGTATGTTAATATTTGAAATCATACAGTGTGAGGCCCCAAACTTTATTTTATTCTTTCTAAATTGTTTTGGCTATTCTGATTTCATTGCCTTTGTACATAAATTTTAGCCTTTTCGTATCTACAAGGAATCCTATTGGGATTTTGATTGGGATTGCATTGAATCTATACATCAAATTGGGGAAAATTGGCATTTTAGCAATAGTGAGTCTTCCAATCCATGAACATGGTATTTCTGTCCACTTATTTAGGTCTTCTTTGGTTTGTTTCATGCATAGTTTGATTAGTTTTCAGCATACTAATCTTGCAAGTTTTTGTTAGGTTTATACTTAAGCACTTCTTTTCCTCCTTTTCTTTCTCCCCTTCTTTTTACATTTTGGTGCTATTGTAAATGGTACAGTTTTTAAAATGTTTGACTTCCATTTGTTAATTCCTGGTCTGTAGAAATCCAGTTGCTTTTTGTATATTGACCTCACATTCAGCAGTTTTTCTAAACTCATTCTTGAATTTTTTTGTCAATTCCTTGGAATTTTCTAATAACATGCCATTTTTGATTAGAGGCAGTTTTATTTCTTCTTTTCCAATTGATATGCCTTTAATTTTTCTTTCTTATTTTACTGACTACGACTTGGAGTGGCAAGAGTAGACATCCTTGCTCATTCCTGCAGGGAAAGAATTCAGTCTTTCTCCAATAAATTTCATGTTAGCTGTAGGCTTTTGTAAATACCCATTATCAGTTAAGAAAGTTCCCTTCTAAGTTTGCTGAGACTTTTTAAAATCATGAACAGATGTTAAGTTTTGTTAAATGTGATAATTATGATTCTTTTCTTATTTAGTTTGCTAATACATTGAATTATATTAGTTGAATGAGAGTTGTGATCACAGAATAAGCCCTAGTTGGTTTATTCCATTACAACTCTAGTTATGTGTTACCTTTTTCATATATTGCCGAATTCAATTTGCTAATATTTAGATGAGGATGCTTATGTTGATGGAGAGGATATTAGTCTGTGGTTTTTGTAATATCTTTGGTTTTGCTGTCAGGGTAATAATTTTGGTTTCCAAAATGGAAATTCTTCTGTTTTCTAGAAGAAAATGTGCAAATCGGTATTATTTCTTCCTTAAATGTTCGGTAGAGTTTGCCTTTGTAACTATTTGGGTTTGGAGTTTTCTTTGTTGTCATTTCAGTTTTATGGTTTCAGCTTCTTTGATAGCTGTGAAACTTCGGGTTATTTTTTTCTTGAGTAAGTTTTGTCTTGTAAGGAATTAGTCTTTTTCATCCAAATAGTTGAATTTATATATATAGAATTATTCATGATATTCCCTTAATCTTTTTCTGTATTTGGAGTTTCTACTGATAATGTACTTTCAGTCCAAATACTGGTCCTTTTCTTTGGTCATTCTTAGAGGATTAACAATTTTATTGATCTTTTCGAAGAACCAGCTATTGGATTCATTAATCTCCTCTATTTTTTTATTTTCACTTTCATTGATTTTTTATCTTTATCATTTCCAGCCTTCTGCTTGTTTGGTGGTTATTTTGCTCTCTTTTTCTAGTTTCTTAAGTGAAAGCTTAAATTATTGATTTGAGAGCTTCTTTTTTAATACAAGCATTTAATAGGTAAATTGCTTTCTAAATATAGCTTTAACTTCTCACAAATTTTGGTATGTTGTATTTCATTCAAACTTTTTCTAATGTTCTTTGAGACTTCCTCTTTACATGGGTTATTTAGAAGTGGTTTTCTACTTTTATTCTACTTTACTATTGAAGTATTTGATTTACAAACACTTGGGGATTTTCTAGGTATGTTATTAGCAATTTAATTCTCTTATGGTCAGAGAACATACTTTATATGATTTCAACTTATTCTGATGTGTTATGGTTTGAGTTTGGGCTCAAAATAGGGTTTGTCTTGATGAATATTTCAAGTGCAGTTGAAAATAAAATGTATCCTTTTGTTGTTAGGCAAAGTGTTCTATAAATGTTGATTGGGTCCAGTTGCTTGATAATGTTGTTTCAGGTCAACTATATCTTTGCTGACTTTTCTACTTATTCTGTCAATTACTGGGAGAGAAATAATGAAGTCTCTATGTATGATTATGGATTCTCTATTTTTTTTTTTTTTCATTTATTTCCCATCCCATCCTATCCTGTTTCGTCCCATCCTCTTAGGTTCAAGTGATCTTCCTGCCACAGCCTCCCAAGTAGCTGGAATTACAGGCCCACTGGGTCCCTATATTTCTATAAGTTTTTGCTTGTATCTACCTTGAAGGTCTTTTATTAAATGAATATACTTTATTCATTTATGAATTTATTTGTGAATATACTTTATTCATAATATACTATATATTAAATGAATATACTTTAGGATTGTCAGTCTTTTTGGTGAATTCACCTGTTTACTATTATATAATGTCCCTTTTTACAGCTCATAATTTTCCTTATTTTGGGTTCTATTGTTGTTTTTTGTTTGTTTGTTTGTTTATTTGTTTGTTTCAAAGCAGAGTCTCAGTCTGTTGCCCAGGCTAGAGTGTTGTGGTGTTAGTCTAGCTCACAGCAACCTCAAACTCCTGGGCTCAAGCAATCCTCCTGAGCAGCTTGGACTGCAGGCACGTGCCACCACATCCCAGCTGATTTTTTCTGTTTTTGTAGAGATAGGGTCTCGCTCTTCCTCAGGCTGGTCTTAAACTCCTGAGTTCAAGCGATCCTTCAGCCTTGGCCTCCCAGAGGGCTAGGATTGCAGGCATGAGCCACCATGCATGGCCAAGGAGTCTCTTAATATAGCCACTTTAGCTTTCTTGTGATTAGTATTTGCATGATATCTTTTTCTCCCTTTTAAACTTTTAGCATAGCTATGTCATTATATTTAAAATGGTTTCTTATAGATAGTATATAATTAGGTCTTTTGTTTGTATCTAGAATGAGAATCTGTCTTTTAATTTGTATGTATAGATCTTTTACATTTGACATATATATTAGTATGGCTGGATTTAGGTCTATCATTTTATTATTTTGGTTGGTTTGTTCCTCTAATTTTTGTTTCTCTATTCTCCTTTTCCTTCTTATGGATCATTTGGATATATTTTTGTATGTGTTTTAAGTTATTTTTTGACATTTTGATGATGTATCTGTTTATTTTTCTAATAGCTTGTCTAGCAAGTATAAAATACACATTCCTTTGGGAAGCTAAGGTAGGATGATCACTTACAGCCTGGAGTTTGAGACCAACCTGAGGAACATAGTGAAACCATGTCTCTACAAAAAGTAGAAAAATTAGCCAGGCATGGTGGTTCACACCGTAGTCCTACCTACTTGGGAGGCTGAAGCGTAAGGATCACTTCAGCCCAGGAGTTTGAGGTTGTGGTGAGCTCTAATGACACCACTGCACTCTAGTCCGGGCAACACAGTAAGATCCTATCTCAACAACAATTTAAAAAATACATATATAGTCTAAGTAGATTCTGAAAGATGTACCTTTTCACGGTCTACTTAAAAGTTAATATTTTGCCATGTGAGGTTTTAAAAAAAAAATCTCTTATTCTTCCTGCTTTGTTATAGTTGCTATGCAGTGTAATACAGTATAGTTGTATGTATATGTAATGCAGTATAGTTGACCCTTGAATAACACAGGATTGATCTGCACAGGTCCACTTATTCACAGACCAAATGTGCAGACCAAAAATACAGTATTCAAGGGATGCGAAAATCACATACAGAAAGCCAACTTTTCATATAAGTGGGTTTCACAGGGCCCACTACAGGACTTGACTATGTGTGAATTTTGGCATATGTGGGGTTCCTGGAACCAATCTTCCATGTATACTGAGAGGCAATTGTATGTTGAACTTCTTCCCAGATAATGTTAAAATTTTTTGCTCTCAATAGTCATACATATTTTTAAACATTTTCTGATAATGATGTATTCCATTTACTGAGATATTTATCATTTTAATTGTGCTTCCTTGACATTTGAAATTTCATGTTTTCCTCTGGTATCATTTCCTTGCAGCCTAAAGAACTTCCTTTAGAATATGGAAGTGCATAGTTTATAGGCCAATAATGGTAACCCCCCCCCCCCAGTATGTTTAGAAGTAATAAGCTAGATTTTACCTTTTTTAAGTGTGGAGAAGCACAGCCACCAGCTCAAATTGCTGAGCAATTTAATGGCAGCAGCTTTGCTGCTTTCAAGATTCCTGAGGGAATCTACAACTGGTGAAGCTTTGAATAATTAGATAGATTGAACTAATTCCTTACATTTAACTGATCAGTTGTTGGTATAGTTTTTGGTTAAGAGCATGAGCTTTGTAGGCAGTTTCCTCATCTTTAGGAATAATAACGTGCTATAAACTATACAATAATTTTGCAAAGTAAGTAAGATGTGTGTCAAGTGTTTTATGCAATGCCTAGCACTTAATAAAGATCTGTAGGGTTGCCTTCCTTTTCTGAGTTCTCCCCATTCTGCATGGTTACTATGGGAACTGCCATGTTAATCTTCCTCTGCTTTCAGTTGATTGACAGAGAAGTGAGCATCAAATTGATGAGCAAATTTGGTGAACACCAAATTGAGCCAATCAGAATACTCTTCGGAGATATTGGAATTAAGTCTCTTTGGGCTGCTGAAGTTCTAAGAGCTATGATGGCTTTGTTTCCTACCATGAGGAAAACGGTTATGTTGGTGAAGATAGAAAAAGAAGCTAATACACAGAGAAAAAATAGAGACAAAAGACAGAGTCCTGAATGTTTCAGGTTCTTGATTCCAGTTCTTGTAACTTGGCTACTGCACCCCTTCAAGTTAGATTTCTAACACTTATACCCAATAACACTGTCTGATATACAGGTTCAATAAAGTAGCTATTAAGGATGATAATAGAAGTAGACTATTTAATTTTTACTTAAAGTTACATTGCTCTGCTAAATGCTAGTGGTTTTTCATATTATAATCTGTTTAATCCACAAAGATTTTCAAAGTATTCCTTGGGGTAGAAGAATCATAACATACATCTTATAACTGATTTTTAATTTGCTTATGTACAGATGTCCGTCAGAGGTAGTCCTAGAATGTGTTTCATTCACATACCCAAAAATCAATATAAAAACCTCTACAACACATTAGAGTATCATTGATTCATGGCAGATGTTCTCTACTAACATTTTAATTTGTTAAAGCCATCTAGTACCTGTAAAGTATATAACTTTAACCAGATATTATGTGAAAATAGACAGTTTGCTTTATCTAAATACTTTTTATTTTGAGACAGTCTTGTTCTGTTTCCTTGGCTAAAGTGCCATGGCGTCAGCCTAGCTCACAGCAACTTCAAATTCCTGGGCTCAACCGATCTTCCCATCTGGGCCTCCTGTCTGGGCATCCCAGAGTGCTAGGATTACAGGCATGACCCACCATGCATGGCCTATGCCTTATCTAACTACTTTCACCTAATTATGAAGCCATGACATAAACCCCAAATTGAGCACTAACAAGAATTCCACACATGTGGTGTAGATAATAGTGTTATAGTGTTGTAATAGTATTAGATAGAGAAATCTCAGTGGACTGACATGGTTCTGAAGACTTTGTGAAGGAGATAGAAATTGAACTGGGCCATGAACGGTAGAGAGGATTTGGGTAGGGCAAAGACATTCTGGCCAAAGGAAATATGTGTAAAGATGAAAATGTGCTGTATATTCTGTTAATGGAAATTGACATTTGTGGTTCCAGCTATATAGGTTAGTGGCTTTTGAATATCAGGTACAGGAGGTAGAATGGAGATTTATGATCATGATGACAGCCACTAAAGGTGATTGAGCAGAGTAGCAAATGATATAATGAAAGTGAAATTGTATTCCAGGTTTAACACATTGACTGCCACACTAGAAAAAAAAATTTCCTTGGGGCCATGGTGTTTTATTTTGAAAATAGGATAAAAACTTCAAAAATAAAACAGTGCTTTCTAATTTAATGAAAAATTTAATGAAAAACAAAATTTATTGACTTACATTCATTTAATCCACATTTTTAGAATTAATTTGTCAATATTATAACAATAAGAACATCAACAACTAAGATTTTCATGAAAAAATCTTCAGGGTTTTGCCCAGGTTTTGCTTCACAAGGCCTCAGGCTCAAAACTAGTGTGAATTAAATACAATTCACATGGCAGTTAATGTGGTAAGCTGCTGGCACGTAAGCCAGTTGGATCTCTAACATGGTTTGAGAATGAGAGGGATAAGGTCCTAGAAGGTTAATAGTGAATTTTAAAATGAAGTTAACAAAAAGTACAATCTAAGGATTCTCCCACATAGCTGTACAAGTACAAAGCATTGCTTCTGGACTAACGTAAGCCATAGTTCTCTTATTTGTTAGAACTACAGATACTCATCAGTATGCTATAGAGCTATATCTCCAAGGCCGAGGGTTCGACATAGGGCTTCCCTGAGGAGGGTGCAGGTCTTGAGAACAGCTGGGCAATCCTGACTTGTTTTACAAAGGGGGAAGAGAAGAGTGGTAAGTCCTAGGTAGGTCCAGTTTACTTCTGTGGACCATTACCTGCACTTTTGCTCTGATAGCAGTAGGAATAAAAGAAAAAGCCAACATGATAGGTGCAAGAAAGAGAATGATCATTAAGTGTAAATGGGGAAGATAAGAGCAAGGAGAGAAAAAATTACTGAGAAAACTGTGCCACCATCAGTAAGAAAAAGTGAAGTCAGGCCACAGAATGTTTTAAGGGAGAATGATTAGTTTTAAGAAGACCATGGTTAAACAGTGGATCATTATAAATAGAGGCAGCATAATATATTCATAACACACCCTAGAGCCCAACTGCCTGTGCTTGAATCCTGATTCTGCAACTTCCATATCATTTTGAGTAAGTTCCTTAAACCCTTCTGTGTTTTGGTTCCTTATCCATAAAATAAGGAAATGCATTCACATACTTAATCCTATGAGGTAAAGTACTTGAAACATTTCCTACCTTAAAGTAAGCACTAGATAAGTGTTAGTGTTGTGGTTGCTGTTACTACTATTCTTCCTCAGGTGTTACAGCTCACTGTATATGAACACTTTCAAGACCTGGAGAAAGGTAGAATTATAAAATTGAGTCATTGCCATAAAGGTTTGTGGTTAAGTCCATGTAAATGGTTGAATTCTCTGAGTCACTTTTAAGTATTTTGTCTTGAACAAATGTTCTGTCTTGCTTTCTGTCACTTTGCCATTTGTAACTTCCCTATTCTCTTACTCCATATATGTCCTCTTAATACTTGATCTTGAAATCTGCTTTGAGTTAAAGCTTCCACAAAAAATGTTGAGAATATATAAGTGTAGTCTCAGTTCTCAGATTTGATTTAAGACACTTCATATATCTAACTCTTTTCCTGTCCTGTGCTTGAATCTACCATATTCTCTGCTTTCTCACAGCCTATTTCTTAGGTTTTCTAACCTTCCCTAGTGCTGTGTTTGTTGCTTGCTTCCAGAGTTCACTGTAACACAACATACAAGGTATAATTTAGGGTGTTTCTGAATACTTTTTAAAAACTTATTTCGAAGAAATTATAAATGCATCAGAAATGGTACATAGCAGTCTCATGTTTGTATCAGCAAGTTTCCTTCAATGGTGACATCTTGTGTGCATTATCAAAACTAGGAAATTGATAACTGGCACAGTACAACTAATTACACTACAGACCTTATTGGATTTCAGCAGTTTTTGCAGGCACTCATTGATGGTTGGTGGGCAGGGATTGTGTGTGTTAATGTCTTTATGTGTAATTCTGTGACATTTTGGCTTATGTATGGATTTGTATAACCACTACCATATAATTCTTTGGTATTTCGCTGGCCTACCTGGTAACTATGACCCAACTCCAGTGATTGTGATTAACAATCATTGATCTCATTTAACCCTTCTAATGTGTTTCATCTTCTGTTTTTCAGGATAATTATTCATAAGAGCTAACACTCTTTTTTGTTTATTTTTATTTGAGGAAGGTGGGCAGGGAATCTTTTTTTTATAGTCCTAATCATATATAGAAAATATCTGTCATAGCACTTATGTAAGAACTATTAGAAAAATGTATTTACTTCAAAGTGTGTGATTGAATGAGTTTGAAAACTTATTTGAGTCTTATGTCTTTGTATTTAATAATTCTAGTTGGGATTACTTTCGAAGACTACATTGAAGATATAATGATTTCTAAAATAAA
Source organism: Mirza zaza (assembly GCA_008750895.1). NCBI lineage: Eukaryota > Metazoa > Chordata > Mammalia > Primates > Cheirogaleidae > Mirza > Mirza zaza. The sequence goes on from VSMD01036401.1 coordinate 13,990, forward strand.
CTTACTAAAAAACAGTTTTTTTAAAAATGGGCACCTAGTACTATAAAAACCTGGTATAGGAAATTGCTTTTAGGATTTTTATTAAAATACTTCTCAGTTTATTGAAATAAGGTTTTTTCTTTTCCTTTTTTTTTTTTTTTTGAGACAGAGTCTCACTCTGTTGCCGGGGCTAGAGTGCCATGGTGTCAGCCTTGCTCACAGCAGCCTCAAACTCCTGGGCTCAAGCAAACTTCTGCCTCAGTCTCCCAAGTAGCTGGGACTACAGGCATGTGCCACCATGCCCGGCTAATTTTTTATATATATTTTTAGTTGTCCAGCTAATTTCTTTCTGTTTTTAGTAGAGACAGGGGTCTCACTGTTGCTCAGGCTGGTCTTGAACTCCTGAGCTCAAACAATCCTCCCACCTCGACCTCCCAGAATGCTAGGATTATAGGCATGAGCCACCACACCCGGCCTGAAATAAGGTTTTAATTTTTTTCTTTTTACTTTCCAAAACATGTACGTGGTATGAACTGCAAATAGTACAGAAGACCACAATGAGTGAAAAATAACTCCTATACTTCAAACCCTAGTCAACCATCTTTCTTCCCCAGCGACAATCACTGTATTCTTTTTTTGAGTATTCTTCCAGAGATATTTTATGCATATTCAAGCCTAAGTGTGTATAGAACCTGTTATACACAGTGGCTCTGAGCCTGCATTTTTCATTTAACACTGCTTTAGAGATTTTCGTTGATACTAAACACTGAGATCTGCTGCTTAAATTGGAAGCATAGTTTTTCATTTTAAGGATGTACAACTAGAAGACCTCTCATTGATATGTTCACAAGTGGTAGTTGGGAATTGTAAAAAGTAAATCTCTAAACATTTCAGTGTGACTGTGTATTTAATAGCTAATATTTTTGAAATTGGAACAAGACTTTTTCATTAACAGTGTGGAGTCTACTGACAAATAAGTTTAATGTCCTCTTCCTTGCTTAGACCATGCTCACAATGCATTATCTGTAACTTCCATGTTAAGTTTCTTTAAGTGATGTGAGAAATTAGACTCTTAAGAGACAATCTTAGAGTATAACTCCTAAGATTTTTACTGTTTACTGTTTGCCTTAGTGTTTCAATTGTATCAGCTATACCCAGTTCAGTAGCACTTTCCTTTCTTTGGTAGCTTGCTTTTACTAAGTCTTTCTGTAGTATTCAACCTAGTGATCACATAAACAACTTGCTTTTTTCATTCCTATTTTATCAGTTTAAATGCTATTCATATAAGTCAGTTATCATAGCAAATACACTTAGCACAAACAGTTGTGGTACCAACCACATCTTATCCTTGATAAACACACCCTGTCATGGGAGCAAAAATGTGTGAGCTTATTAGTGGTAGACTGCTAGTCAAAGTATTTAGTATGCCAAAGTCATCATAAATTTTACTTAAAAAACCAAAACTATTGGTTAAATCAGTTAAGTTAAAGATTAAGAGTTTCTTGTGTTTCATAATTTTAGGTAACCATTTGGTAGGCATTTAAATTGTTTCCAGGAAAAAAAAATTGTTTCCAACATTTTGCTTCCTATAATGATTCAATAAATATGCTTAATCATTTTATCTGCACATATAAAAGCTTAAAGAACCTTGAAATAGAATTACTAAGTATAAGGAGATAGTCACTTTTTAATTTTAGTATATTTTGCTGAAAGGAATCTTAGATATTTTATTGCCTAATTTTTAATATTTAATTGTAGTAAAATATGTAAATTTATTCTTTCAAAATTAACCAGCTTTATGTTCTCCTTTTTCTTCAATTTGATTTGTAAAGAGGAACAAAATATGTTCCTGTGAGTCATAAAACACATTACGAGGCATTGAGTCATAGGATTCCAGACATCTCTCACACACAAATGACTTATTTTCTGTGTTGTCATGCTGTGTGTGTGGTTTATCCTGTGTAGTAGATACAGTTTCTCAATTCCACTAGGTCTGATCCTGTTTAAACCCTCTAGGAAGTTTGGTATAAAAATAAGTAACACTGAAAAAGCCTAGGCAAAGGATCCTTTTTTTAAAAAAAGTGACTAAATTAGAACACAGTTATCTTAATGGTTCTGTGTTAGTTTTTTCATCCACTATTTGTTGAATAATTTCTGTGCAGAGAATTATTTCCTAGGGTATATATTGGAATATAAAGCAAGGTCATGTGTAAGTTGCGGTTAGACAATAACTCTTAGCTTACTAAACAATTTACCATTAATGTTACTTTTCCAACCTTTCTTTATTGGAACACTTATTACTATTTTAAGGACAAAAATAATATCACAAATATATTAGAACTATAAGATGAAATGTTTAAAGAGATCAGTGATATATGTGTGTGTATATATATATAAAGATATATATATATAGGGAGAGACCAGTGATATATGTTACATACATCTTTATAATACCTTTATATACTACAGCTAAGCCTTTTTTGTATTACCTTTGGATATTTAACCCCTCTTTTGCCTAACAGGTTTCTTTTTTCCCCTATTTATTCTCAGTCACCCAACTACTCTTAGAGTAATGAAGGGATTCCCAAACCAGAAAATTATTACAAAATGGGGTAAATTTTTCATTTAAATCTTGAAACTGTAATAGTAATCTAATATGGTAAGAGACCTCAAAATATAGTACCTATTTAGTTTATTTCTCTGAATAGTCTAGAAGTCAGTTGCCAAACAAGTGGGACAACTTTGTTCTGTAAGATCATTCCTGGAACTTGTTGCTTGACAGTGTGCCTACATCAGCATGATCAAAGCTGGCTCAATTTCACATCTGCCTTCCAGGCTGAGGGAAATGAGAAACTTAGTCCAGCTCTAGGGTAGTTGGCTTTTAAGTTGAAGATGACCTGGAATTATGTCCATTAATTTTCACTCATATACTGTAGATCAATACAAAGTAAAATAACTTCAAGGGAAGCTAGGGATGTATTTCCTCATTGGGTGGCAGAATGACCAGCTAAAATTTTATTCCTATGGTCAAAGGAAGAACATAGTGGAAAACAACAATTAGTCACAGAAGCCTTCATCAAAAATGAAGAATGGAAATTTCAATATAAGTATTTCTGAATAAATAGTTTTCTCAAATGCACCCAAATGAGCAATACTCTATTGTAACTTTAGATAGGTTGTAGGTGTGAATTAAAATCCTTAAATGTGATGTTACCTTAAGACTTTGCTTCTTAAACTGGAGAGCATTGTTGTTTTTAGGTCCAAGGTCCATGAAGCTGTGCATTAAATGTAGCTTCTCTTCCTGAAAGAAGATTTGGAGGAATATGTGTTTCTTACATTAAAACAGGCATGAATATATTTTGGAGATAAAAGCAAAACTGGCATGAACATTAAGAAAAACCTTAAGATGCTTTAAAGGATAATTTCAAATCCCCAGAAGTATTTTCTGCCACTATACAGGTACTCCTGTGGAAACATTGTGATAAGCAGATCTTTTGTTTTGTTAAGATTTGTTTTATTTAATTAGGTCAACAGTTCTAAACTGTAAAATTGTGGAAATATATTGGCAAAAAGAAAAGTAATAGTAATATGAAGTAAAAGAAACTTGCATATATATATATATATATATATCAGCAGCTTAGGCATCTTTATTCAAATAAAGTCTGAGAAGCTATTTCTTTATCATTTTAGATTTTTTAATTATTATTCTTCTTTCTTATGCTTCTTTGAGACAGGATCTTGCTCTGTTACCAGGCTGGAATGCAATAGTGCAATCATAGCTCACTGCAGCCTTGAACTCCTGGGATCACCCAAAGCAATCATCCTGCCAGCCGCCCGAGTAGCTAGTACTACAGGCATGGAGCACCATGCCATGCCCGGCTAACTTTTTTATTTTTCGTAGAGATAGCCTCTCGCTGTGTTGCCCAAGCTAGTCCTGGGCTCAAGCGATCCTCCTGCCTTGGGCTTTTGAAGTGCTGGGATTATAGATGTGAGCCAGTGCACTGGGCCTTTGCTGTACCTTACACCAATATTTTGAGACCAAAATTTTTTTTAGGCTTTTCTCCTACCAAGGAAATGCCCTATATTTTATTAATGGGACTTGCAGATTGGACTAGTGGAAGTAATAAGTTGATAGTTCATAATCTTTTTTTCCCCCATTTAAACTGTATTAAAATTAACCTTATCCTAAAACTTACGTTCCACCTTTCCTTATCATCACAGGACAATGAAAAGAGAACCCCATTGCACGCTGCTGCCTATCTTGGAGATGCAGAAATCATTGAACTGCTTATTTTATCTGGTATGGTAACCTCTGTGTAATAAGGACACATAGTATATATTTTTGTCATAATTAATGTTTTTCAATCATAATTGATTATTGTATGATGTGGTTCTTCATATTTGTCTCATAAGCTACCAATCACATATTCTGTTCTGGGTACTTAGAGTACTTTAAAAAGCAAAACAAAAATTGTTGCCCTCTTGGAGCTTTGTACTCTGATGAGGAAAAACAGGCAATCTACTACAAGTAAATTTTATAGTAAAATGGTAAATGATAAAGAAAGGATAGATCAGGATAAGGGGGTGGGATAAGCATTATGTAGGGTATTATATTTAGTAGTTATAGTAGATCTCATTGAACACAGAGTTTCTAATTCTCGAAAGAGGAGGTGATGGTTGTTCAGACTAAGTGCAATAGTGGAGGTAGTAAGAAATAGTCTGATAATAGATATATTTTGAAGGCAGTGCCAGCAATATTTCTGCATTTTAAATAGCTATTATCTAACCCTATTTGAGGGCCTATAAAAATGCTTTTTAGGAAATTGTACTTTATTTTTTAATCTTTTCTAAACTATTTATAAGTCTTTACAAGTGAATTAATGTTAGAACTATCTCTTATAGAATAGCTCCTATTGTGATAGACTGTCTACAGTTCTAAAACAGGCAGTCCAACAGAGCTTAGAAATATTTTTGTTATAGCCAGATTATTGTGATGATATTTTTTGGGAAAGGATATATGCAGTTGAAGTGAGCTTGTGTTGCCAGATTGCACGGATACATGCATGACAAAATTGGAGTAGTAGTATCATTCTTTCGATATTTTGTGGGAAGGAGGGCTCAAAAGGAGAAATTTTGTATGAAGATCTCATTAAATAGTAGTCCAAGTAGAATTTTGCCATTGCAAATTCATAAAATTTTTAAAATATATTTTTTAAAAGTCTGGTTTCTATTATAGCGGAAATGTCATGATCATATAAAATTAAACATAGTTAAAGGTGGATCCAGCTAATATCCTATTAGTTTATTTATCAGTAATTTCACCTCTAATGTACTTCTTGAAGAGGTATGCTCCTCTCTGGATGCTAGCGCCTCACTACTTTTCACCTGAAATTTACTAGAGATAAGAACTGATAAGATTCAAGAAAAATCCTATTTCCTTTAAGGCATCTTATCTTTAATAATATGAATTGATGGGACATAGGCTTATATATGAAATTTTCTTCCCAAACATTCTCCAAGAAAACAGTTACTTTTTATATCTTAAGGAATAGCTATGCTAGAAACAATACAGTTACAGTTAGTTTATGTTTAGGACTTTGGATAAGAACTCCAGTGCTATGTTTTTTTTATTTTAACACAGAATTCTATTTTTTTATTTTCATTTTGTCATAAACATATGATCCAACATGGAGGGTTTTTTTTCCTCGTTTTTAATTTTTATACCCAAGAGGAACTTTTGAAACACTCAAAGTAGACTTAATTCCTTCCTTCTTGTTCCAAAGTGAATGTTTGCAACAAGAATTTTTAGTTAGTTGTAGAATGTTGACATCCTGATTTTTGTAAGTATGATAGTCAAATGAGCCTCACTGATGAGTGTGATAGTATCGAGCTGTCAGCTTTGAAATAAGCATTTGAGGCCTGGCATGGTGGCTCACACCTATATAATCCTAGCACTCTGGGAGGCTGAGGTGAGAGGATTGCTTGAGCTCAGGAGTTCAAGACCAGCCTGGGCAAGAGTGAGACCCCATCTCTACTATAAATAGAAAGAAATTAGCCAAACAACTAAAAATAGAAAAAATTAGCTGGGCACAGTAGCTCGTGCCTGTAGTCCTAGCTACTTGGGAGGCTGAGGCAGGAGAATCACTTGAGCCCAGGAGTTTGAGGGTGCTTTGAGCTAGGCTGACACTATGGCACTCACTCTGGCCTGGGCAACACAGTGAGACTCTGTCTCAAAAAAAAAAAGAAATAAGCATTTGAAAGAATGCTTTTTTTTTTTTTTTTTTTTTTTAATAATTCAAGTAAAAATCATGTATACAAATAACCATGGGACATGTGTAAAAAACTATTTCAACTTGCCTTTGAAGAATCCTTATTGTATCACCTTCAAGAGGTAAGATAGCTAATATAGCTGTTTTTCAAAGGAAAAATAAAGTTCTAAATGAATTTAGTTATTCACAGTTCTCAGAATAAAAAATTAAATTTTCACATTAGCCTCAAGACTGTACATTATCTCCTTACCCCAAATTTCTTTCAGTTTCTCATTTTTGCTTCTCTGCTCTAACCCCACTGGCCTTCTTCTATCTATGGGTCTTTGAAATTCTGTTTCCTTAGCCTCAAACCTTTCTTTAGACAGCCACGTGACTTCTTCCCTCACCTTTTCCATGTCTCTTCGTAAGTACTATCACCACCGAGTCGCCTTCTCCTTTGTTACCTTTTTTCTTAGTGATTATTGTTATCCGACATCCTTTTAAAATTATACTTAACTTGTTTACTGTTATTCTCTTCCTACTAGAATGTAAACTCCAAGTAGGTAGGCAGGCAGTGCACTTGGCCTCCCTAGCATATTTATTTACAGTGCTTAGAACAGTGCTGAATAGATAATAGACTCTGAGTGAATACTTACTGAACAGATGTATAATTATAGCAATTTAAGTTTAGGGTCTGTCTCCTTTACAAAATTTTTTTAAGACAGAGTCTTGCTCTGTAACCCTGGGTAGAGTGCAGTGGCATCATCATAACATATTGCAATCTCAAACTCCTGGGCTCAAGCAATCCTCCTGTCTCACTCCTGTCTCAGCCTCCCAAGAAGCTGGGACTACAGGCACACCACCACGCCCAGCTAATTTTTTCTGTTTTTGGTAGAGATGGAGTCTCAATCTTGTTCAGGCTAGTCTCAAACTTCTGACCTCAAACGATCTTCCTACCTCAGCCTCCCAGAGTGGTAGGATTACAGGAGCGAGCCACTGAGCCTGGTCTCTTTTCAGAAAATTGTTCATATTTTGGTCTCAGTTTCTCAAATTTTTAATGGAAGTGAGGTGAGAATGGGAGAGGTTGGGATGGGGTATGAGTTTAGAGCTGAAGGGGATCAAGTAAGTAAAAATGGAAAGAAGGCAAATGATCTGTTTCCTATAGATGCGAGTCAGAGTTTACACTGTAGAGAATAGCTGCCATTGCCTTCTATAAAAATACTCTTTTATAGGCCGGGCACAGTGGCTCACACCTGTTATAATCCTAGCACTCTTGGGAGGCCAAGGTGGGAGGATCACTTGAGGTCAGGAGTTCAAGACCAGCCTGAGCAAGATGCCATCTCTACAAAAAGTAAAAAAATTAGGTGTGGTGGCATGCACCTATAGTCCCAGCTACTCAGCAGGCTGAGGGAGGAAGATCACTTGAGCCCTGAAGTTTGAGGTTGTAGTGAGCCATGATGGCACCACTGTACTCTAGCCAGAGGGTCAGAGCAAGACTCTGTCTCAAAAAACAAATAAAACTTTATATAGTTGAAGAAGGAACCAGAAGAAGATATTTGGAAGCCTAGGCCAGAAGGAATTTTAGTTTGATGGATATTTCTTCAGTTCATTCACTTTGTGTCAATTTAAAATTCCTGTCAACTCTTTGAAAGTTAATGAGAACAGTTTTAGAGGAAAAGAGAAAATACATTATACTGTTTAGAGGTCAACTAGTATAAGCTAACTGAATAATTGTAAGTTATATTTTGGGCCACGTGTGGTGGCTCATGCCTGGAATCCTAGCACTCTGTGAGGCCGAGGCAGGAGGATCACTTTAGGTCAGGAGTTCGAGACCAGCCTCAGCAAGAGCGAGACCCTGTCTCTACTAAAAATAGAAAGAAATTAGCCAGACAACTAAAAATGCAAAAAAAATAAATTAACCAGGCATGGAGGTGCACGCTCATAGCCCTAGCTACTTGGGACGCTGAAGCAGGAGGATTGCTTGAACCCAGGAGTTTGAGGTTGCTGTGAGCTAGGCTGACTCCATGGCACTCTAGCCTGGGCAACAGAATGAAACTCTGTGTCAAAAAAACAAAAAAAGAAAGAAAAGAAAAGGAATTTTAAGCTATATGTTGGAAATAGATTTCCAGAACACCAAGATAGTGAAAAGACTGATCATATCCAAATTTTAGTTCAAAATAAATATCAGAAGAGTAATCCTCAGGCAATATAAGTATATAGACTCATAAAGCTCCATAGTGTTACTTCAGGGGCTCTACTTAAATTTGGATTGAATGCTGTGGTTGCTGAGGGCCAAGTTAGACTCACTGATATCCATACCCCTGATTTTAAATTCTGGGCTCATCAAAAAAGCCTTATAATGAATTTATAAGAAATCAAGTTATAAATTAGAATAGAAACTAAGTGTTTGACCTGATCAATTCTCTAGGTAAAGAAGACAACAAAATACATGGAGAGAAAAATAGGCAACAAAATTAGGCTAATTTATTTGTACTTAGTAATGAAAACCTAGTATAGGAACGTTTAGGATAGATTGCTCTTATGTGTCATGTATAGTACAACCTATTATAATAGTAATTAGGTTAACCTTAACTGATATAATCTTAAGTAAGTTAAACAATATGAAATAACTCCCATTCAGCTCTTGCATTATATAAAAGTCATGATATGCTTCAATAAGAACATGTAGGCCAGGTGAGGTAGCTCACACCTATAATCCTAGCACTTTGGAAGGCCAAGGTGGGAAGATTACTTGAGGTCAGGAATTTGAAACCAGCCTGACCTGAACAAGAGCAAGACCCCATCTTTATAAAAATAGAAAAATTAGCCGAGCATGATGGCATACACCTGTAATGCCAGCTACGTGGGAGACCTGAGTCAGGAGGATTGCTTGAACTCAGGAGTTTGAGGTTGTAGTAAGCTATGATGATGCCACTGCACTCTAGCCCAGGCAACAGAGAAAGACTCTGTCTAATAAATAAATAAATACAAATGCAATAAAATCGATTACTATAATTTTATATTTTAAAAACTACTTTGATATCCATGGCAAGGTTTTTATATTCTCCAAATATATTTCTCTAAAATGAAAAATGAAGACTATAAAAAGGTTGAGATCGTTCTATAGGGCCATCTCCTCCCAAGTTCATATTTCAAGATTTGATTGTGTCTGATTTCCTACAATGAAAAGTTAGGAAACAAGGACATTTATATGTTCTCCAGTCTGTTTCACTCTTTTGTGTATTTATTGTCAAGAATTAAAACTTTACATTCTATTCTGTAATCGTAATTCTCACATATTTTGCACAAATGTGTGCACACAGTCCTTATCTATAGCCTCCCTTTTCCTAAGTTTTTGTTGTTGTTTTTTTAATCTCTTGGTCGAATGAAAATCATCAAGTAGTTTTGTTTTTACATTTTCAGGAAGAACTTATGAAGGTCATATTGCCTGGTATCTTATTTGAAACTATTGCTTTTTTATTTAACTGAAGATTAGATTGGCTAGTTTTAAAATTCTTGAGTCATGTGGCTTCTCTCAATTTTATAGCTGTTATTCCAGTTTTCTAGCATTGGGTGAAAGTGTTGGATCAAGCTGTTCTCTGCTTACCATGTCCATCTCCCCCATGCTGCCCCCCCCACCATGACAGTGACTTGCCTCTTGTGCCTGATGCCTATAGGAATCAATTCTTTATCCCTGAAATTCAATACTAACTTCCCTAGGCTAAATCTATTGCTTATTTTTACTGAGACATAATGTGAATATGCAGTTTGTTTTGAAATTCAGGTTATTTCATTTATTATATCTTCTATTAAATATTTGAATATTTTATGTTCATGTGTGTTTCTACCGATAACGTCTTAAGTTAGATCTCTTTCATTTGTCTTTATCAGCTTTCCTCTGATTATAATTTTGTCTTTTCCATTTAGTTTTAGGTTATTTCCTTATACCTATTTTTCATTCATTTAACAAATAATTTGGTGAGTATATCTGTGTGTCAGACACTGTTCTAGGTGCTGAGAGGTACAGCAGTGAATAAAATAGATGAAATTTCTGCCTTCATGGAGCCTATGTTTTCATTGGGGAGATAGTAACAAGTAAATATATTAATACATAGTTTGTCTCATAGCGATAATTGGTATGGAAAAATTAAAGGAATAGTGTGTGGGATGGGAAGCAGTTGCTGTTTTATATGGGTTTTCAGGAAAGACTCAGTGGTAATAAGACATGTGAGCTGATAACTGAAGGAAGTGAGGGAGCCAGCTTTCTATACTAGGCAGACATTTGGAGGAAATTGAAAGAAGAGCAGAAATGCCATGAGGTGGTAGCATGTTTGGAGGCAAATGAAAATTTGTTAACTCTCTGCTAGCTCTCATTATCTCTCTTTACATTGTCTCGTCTCCTTTTTTTATAACTTTTCTTTGCGGTCTCTTCAGAACTTAATTTCTCTGAATTTGAATATATACAGTAACTCATGTGAATTCATCCTCTTGTTTCCTGGGATAATTTTTTTCAACTGTATTTCTGTTTACCCTGCTTCATATATTTTTGTCCTGGTCCTGTGATGCTTTCAGATTCTTATATATCTTTGAGGAATATGCTTCTCTCTAGAACAGCCATTTGCTAAAGAATAGGAAAGGAACAAAAAGTGAGCATCAATTATGTTTGTTCAAATAGCTGTCAAACCAAATATTTTTCTCTTAGCCCTAGCAGTGTTGCTTCCTTTAGTTATTGATGTACTACAGGTAGTTGGGATGGCTCAGCAGCTCCTTAGGTCAGTAGGTTCTTAGGTGGTTCTTGCTGGTGGTTAGCTGTTACTCTCCCTCATCTGGCTGAAAAATAATAAAGGTGCTTGCTTGATTCCTACTTTAGTTCTACTCCACCTTGTTCTTCTATAGTATGAGGTTAGAATTCTATAGGAGGCTTTGCCTGTGGATTACCCAGACAGCTGTAGATCATCTAAAAGATTGTTAAGGACTTTAGGACACAAAGAGAAAGGAACACATGGTCATGCACACAAACATGCCACACATGACACAAGGTCACTCAGTAACCTTCCTAGGATCTGAACAAGCCTCAGTGTCCTACCTTATTTGGGTACATATTTCATTATAACTCATAGACATTTTTCATAGTTTGGCTTGTGGTTGTAACTGTTTCCCTGTTGTATTGAAGATGGTGTCTCTTCTCATTCTTTGCTGCACTTTGATGACTTATTTTAGAGTAAAACTACTCTCTTGCAATCCAGAATTAAATTCAATGGGAATAGGCCGGGCGTGGTGGCTCACGCCTGTAATCCTAGCACTCTGGGAGGCCAAGGCAGGCAGATAGCTCAAGGTCAGGAGTTTGAAACCAGCCTGAGCAAGAGCGAGACCCCATCTCTACTAAAAATAGAAAGAAGTTAATTGGCTAACTAATATATATATAGAAAAAATAACCCGGCATGGTAGCACATGCCTGTAGTCTCAGCTACTCGTGGGGCTGAGGCAGCAGGATTGCTCGAGCCCAGGAGTTTGAGGTTGCTGTGAGCTAGGCTGACACTACGGCACTCACTCTAGCCTGGGCAACAAAGCGAGACTGTCTCAAAAAAAAAAAAAAAAGATAAATTCAATGGGAATAAAATATTTGTACATGATACAACTCCAAGATTTGTGGATAAGGGGTATCATTTTTACATGGTGCATGTAATCAAACAAGTGAATACTTATATAGAATCTTTAGTAACACTAAAGTCCACTGGAATTAATTTTATAGTTATTATGGAATGAAGTGACATAATAGCAAACAATGAGTACTTATATCTTCAATTACTGTTAAATTTACCCTTTTCATTTATCTCATTTTATCCTTTTAAGTCTATGAAAGTATTATTATAGTGAAGGAAACTAAGGCATTTTAGCTTTTAGTAGCAGTACAACTTTTAGCTTAAAGTCAAAACTTTAAAAGTTGTTGTAATGTTGTAGCTAAAAGTTGTACTGCTAGTACAAGCTAGAGCCAGAATTCAGATTGAGGTAGTCTCACTACAGAATATATGGAATATATATTATTTTTTTTTCTCTTATTAAATTTTTTTTAATTTGCTATTTTTTTTAACCCTTACCATTTCTCTCTAGCGAATATATATTCTTAACTCTGCCATAATCCAAATCTCCCTTCATCCCCACTTCCCACCTTACTGCCTCCTCTACTACCTACTTAGCGTTTAGTAAAATTTGCATATGTTATAGCTTTTATTGAATAACTTCTATTTTAAAGACTCAGTTTTCTGGCCACCTAGGTATAGATACTAATATTTTATTTGAGAGCTTATTCATTTAATTCTTGCATTCAAAACCACATGCATTGAGTCAATACCTCAGACTTCCTCCGGCATATATTGTTGTTAAATGACTGTATCGTCGAAGGCATTAGTCAAAGATTCATTTGATTGGCCTTTTGTAGAAAATATCTTTAATAAGAAAATGAGAATCTGATATTTCTGGTGTTAAGAATTAAATCTAAAAATATATGTGTCCCTCAAAAGACTGCAATGCTGGTGCATTAGTTTACTGGGGCTGCCGTAACAAAGTACTATAAATTGGGTGTCTTAAACAACAGAAGTTTATTTTCTTGCAGTTCTGGAGGTTAGAAGTCTGATATCAAGATGTTAGCAAGATTGCTTCCTTTTGAAAGCCATGAGGGATCTATTCTAGGCCTCTCCCATTGGCTTGTAAATGGCTGTCTTTTCCCTCTGTTCATGTCTGTGTCCCAATTTCTTCTTACAGGATACCAGTCACATTGGATTAGGGCCCACCCTAATGATGTTACTTTTAACTTAATTACCTCTGTAGAGACTGTGTCTCTAATTAAAATCACATTCTGAGGTGCTGGAGGTTAGGACTTCAACATATAAATTTTGGGGGAGAGGAAATTCAGCCCACAATAGTTGGTGTCCATAATATTAGAAGATATAGTGCAACCAACCTTTTTTTTAATTATAGGTGGAAAAGTAGAAATGTAGTTGTTTTTTTGCTCATTCCACTCATGGCCTGAAACCAGAATCTGAAGCTTTTGCCACTGCTCTGTTAGGCAGCCAAAGGAAGACATTATTTCTAGTTTGGAAAGAAGGATGCAAGTACTTGACACCTGGCCTAGCTCACTGGGTATGGACTCTTTCCTCTGTAATTTAGGAGCAGAGAAGAAAACAATTCTCTGTAAATAGAAGTTTTGGAGAATGATTAGGGAGACTATATATAATTATTATAAACACATATGAAAATAGAAAGGTTTTTTTTTTCATCCATTTAGACTGTTGTAACAGAATATCATAGACCAGGTAGCTTATAAACAACAGAAACTTATTTTTCTCAGTTCTGGAGGCAGGGAAGTCCAAGATTATGGTGCCAGAAGATTTCTTGTCTGGCGAGGGCCCTTGTTCATAGCCAGCAGTCTTTTCATTATTACTTCATATGGCAGAAAGGGTGAGGGAGCTCTTTGGGGCCTCTTTTGTAAGGGCACTAATTATGACCTAATTACCTCCCAAAGGCCCCACCTCCTAATACCATCACATTGGTGTTAGGATTTCAACATAAGAATTTTGGAGGAATGCAGACATTAGACCATTCAATAAGGTATTTAACAAGTATGTATAATAATTATTCTGAGTATTTCAAAATAGGATAGAATATTAAAATTGAAAATGGATCATAAGGATCATTTAGCACAATCCCTTATTTAACAAGTACAGTTGACCCTTGAACAATGCAGAGGTTAGGGACACTGACCTCCACACACATTTGAAAATCTGGGTGTAACTTTTGATTTCCCCAAAACTTAACTGCTAATGGCCTACTGTTGACCAAAAGCCCAACATAAACGATTAACACATACTTTGCATGTTATATGCATTATATACTATATTCTTACAATAGAGTAAGCTAGAAAAAAGAAAATGTTACTAAGAAAATCATAAGGAAAACATTTACTATTTATTAAGTGGAAGTGGATCATCATAAAAGTTTTCATCCTGGTCGTCTTCACATTGAGTAGGAAGAAAAGGGGTTGTTGTTAGTCTTGCTCTCTTTGGTGGCAGAAGTGGGAGAAAATCCACATGTTAGTGAACTCATGCAGTTCAAACCCATGTTTTCAAGAGTTAACTGTAATGGAGGTTTGTAATTGAGGTTCAAAAGTCAATTAGCAGAGTGTTGTGACTGATTAGAGAGAAGGCAGGTGACTCGGTTATCTTGCAGAATGAAATCTAGAGTCACATGGGATACTCCTGATAAGAGTTGCTGACTGTAAAACTCAATTTGCAGAAATAGTACTTGTGTTTAAGCCTAGGGCCAACCCTTGAACCATACATATTCATATTCTCTCTTTCTTTCTCTCTCTCTTCCCCTCTCCCTCTCTGTCCCCTTCTCTCGCTCGCTCTCTCTCTCTCTCTCTCTCTCTCTCTCTCTCTCTCTCTCTCTCTCTCACACACACACACTCCATAAGAGGCAGGAATTATGATTAACAAAATGAAGATCCAGTCTCCAGGGAACAGTTCCAGGTCACACAGCCTACTGGTTACAGAGCCATTATTAGATCACAAGCCTCCCTTGCACCTAGGTTCCTGCCCCAAAACCCTGACTGTCTCTGCACAAAACCAGACCTCTCTTTGGCTGCACTGCTCTCTGGACCCCAAAACAGGCTAAGTGAATTGGGTTGTTTTTTGTTTTTTCATTACTTTATGGTTTATTTCCAATAGCTAGACATTTATTTTTGGACATCTCACTGTAAGTAACCTTTTCATTTAGAAAACTATTGTTTCAGAGTGCACTTTTATATAGGTGAATTAGTAAATGAAAAGATTTGGTGAGAGGAAGGTTGGTTAGCCGAATTTTTCTATGTAATCTAACTAGGATATCAGATAGATACACCCTATTGATCTGCAGTTGATTTTTGCTTGTTTGTGTTGTTGCACGTAATATCGGAAATCCAATCACATCTCTATCCTGGAAAGGTGAATCCAAATTCAGGTATTATGTTGTGAACATAGGCTCTAGCTTCTTACTTAAGGGAAAGTTCACTTGATAATACATAAATTTGTGGGGGGAAAGGAAAACTTGTAAGGAAAATATTGATTATACAGTTGGACATAATAACCATTTTGAATTTAATGAGATGTGGTCCTAGCACATAAGAGGTTTTCTGTAAATATTGGTTTGTAGCAGCCATCAATGAAATCTTCCTTAAATTGCTATCTGTATTGTCTCCAGTTCCTTAGCAGTGCTTTCTCCTACCACAGGGTCTACCAGTAACCTAACTTCAGCAGTTGACATAGAGCTGCTATTTTATATTATTAATGATTATTTTCTGTTTTAATGAGTAAGTAGTAAAAAAATTAATCTTTTCATGGTGACGTAAGGTCATCCTTAAAAGCCACAAATATTATCTTCTGCCATATATAGAGCATATGATGATCATCTCAGAGGTTGTTACATTTGGTTTTATTTCTCTCTATGAAGACTGTTTTGTGTTTTAAGTAGATGCAGTTTCTTTCCTCTTCTCCCCGACCCCTGTCTCCAGTCTTCATTATTAGCCTTTGTGGTTGTTTTTTTAATACTCCAACTAGCTATTGGACTAATTAACTGTACTCTGGAAATGCCTTTTTCCATTACTGGAATGACTTTGTAGTTTAATGTGTATATGAATATGTTAGCTACATATTCATATACACATGAATATGTGTTCAGCGTAAAACAGAAGTCTGTTTACCTTCAGAGAGTTCATCGAGATGGGCTTTGTGAGTCTGAAAAATCTGAAGTTTGTTGCCAGGTTTGTTGCTCTTAAACTATTTTCATTTTACAGGAACACAGCCAACTAATGCTCTTGTATTGTGCATTGCTGTGTCTGTTAATAAGTGAATCGCATGCTAATTAACCAATGTGAGCAGGGTTTGTTTCATTGATGCCCTCAGATATAGCCTGATGATTTCTCATATTGTTGACCTTTATTTTCCAAAGAATTAAGATATTTGATTAGGCTGTTAGAAAAACATGCTTTAATAGAAGATAAGATGACTGTCTTCTGCAAAAGATTATGATCCACTGTGCTAATCGGTAGAATCAAAAGAAGCCGAACTTTTTAAATCAAATTGTCTGTTAATAACAAGTAGCAGTATAATATATTCTCATTCAGCCATTAGTGGATTGTTTGTTGTAGTCATTTATGTGGGTTTTTGTTGTTGTTTCTTGTTATTGTTTTTGAGACAGACAGGGTCTCACTGTGTTTCCCAGGTTAGAGTGCAGTGATACCATAGCTCACTGCAACCTCCAGCTCCTGGGGCTCAAGCAATCTTCCTGCCTCAGCCTTGGGAGTAGCTGGGACTATAGGTGTGAGCCACAACACCCGGCCACTTACGTGTTTTGATAAATTATCTTTGTGTTATTACAAGTAAAGAGAAAGACAAATTAATTGTCATAACTTAAAATGACAGAATGAAACCAGCAGGGTTTTTTACTTGGGTCTCCCAAATGTCCCATTGAATCGTCATACAGTTGTACATCTGAAAACCCATATCCAACGAAAGAATAAAATTATCTTTACCCTATTCCTAGTTACTTTCCTATTTTTTTTGTTTGCACTTGAAACCAAATTCGTGGAATGTTTTCTATGACCACTTCTTTTATTGTCTCTTAAATGTATTTTATTTTTTGAATAGGCAGTGTTTCAGTTTTGTTTAAAAATTACTATCTATAGTAAATATATGTGCATAAATATAAATTTAAAGGTATGCAGTATCAGTGAAGTTGCCCTTCTACCCCAGTCCCCCACAAGGTACCCAGTTTTCAGTATGCCCCAACACAAACATATAGGCGTCCACTCTTATTAATGTCTGAGCATATTTTTTGAAGGACAAGTCACTTGTCCTTCTGTCACTCAGGCTGGAGTGCAGTTATGCAATCAAAGCTCACTGTAACTTCAAAATCCTGTGCTCAAGCGACCCTCCTGCCTCAACCTCCCAAGTAGCTAGGATTATAGGTGTATGCCACAATGCCTGACCTCCTCTAGGGTTCGTTATGCATATAAAGCAAATGCAGTAGTTCCCCCTTACCCAAGGCTGATATGGTCCAAGACCCCCAAGTGGATGCCTGCAACGTAAGATACTACCTAACTCTATGTACCATGCATGAATTTCTTTTTCCTTCTTCATAATTTCGCAGATTTGTTCTCACTATAGACCTTAGCAACCTCAGCACACACTTTCTTTTCTTCCCTTATTAAGCTGAGAACTTTCACCTTTTTACTTAAAGAAAATACTGTTTTCTTTTGGCATATTCGACATTCCAGCATCACTGCTCTTGTGCTTTGGGGCCATTATTAAATAAAAGTAAAGTTTAAGGGTTGCTTAACACCAGCACTATAATACCATAACAGACCATCTCTTAATCAGGATGGCTTCCAAGTAACTAATAGGTGCGTAGCATATACTGGATATGATGGACAAAGGGATGATTCATGGTCTAGGTGAAGGGAGCAGGACAGCACCACATTTTATCACACTACTCAGAATGGCGAGCAGTTTAAAACTGAGGAATTTTTTATTTCTGGAATTTGCCATTGAACAGGTAACAAATTGCAGAAAGTGAAACTGGATAAAGGGGGACTACTGTATGATGATAGATACTTATTGCTTTTTTTTCTGCATAAAAGTAAAGTATATTATTTGTACAATTATTGCTTTTTTAACTTTGTATCAGATCTTTATCAGCACCTAGGGAGCCTCCTATTTTTTCTTTTTTTTTTTATATTTGACAGCCACTTTCTATTCTCTTATTAATACCTTGAATCAAACTTCTCAGGTTTCTTTGTGAGAGTTTTTTTTTTTTTTTTTGCATTTGTTGATCAAGGATACTGTCTCTTCTGGGTGTCTGTGTTAATACCCTTTGGGCCTTACTACCAGGGCTTGCCTGGCATATATATCTATCTGTATATGGATATATATATATATGCATATAAATAGAAACCTGTAGAAAGAGGCACAGGAATTAAAGAGAACCATTGATGTTCTAAGCAGATAAATGGGACAATGAAGGACCCTAGATTCTGTGTTGCCTCTTCACTATGTCTGGGACTCCAGCCTTCCAGCTGATAAACATTTCAAATATTTGTACTATCTATCTTCTACCCCAACCAAATGCTGACGTTACTGCAGTCAGGCAAATCACCTTAGTCTCCACTGCCTTGTAGACAGTTGTCCAAATGAATATACCATGCTCTCTAGCTGGTTCTTTATTTTGCTTACTTCCTTCCTTCTCCTAAAACCTAACTCTGAGCATTCTTGAAAGACTAGTTGACTCTCGATTCTTTCATTGTCCTCACTGCCACAGTCTACAGAGAACTTAGCTACTTTTAGAATTTCAGCTGCTGCATTTGTGGATGTTTCCTACAGCCCATTTCATTTTATTTTCTCTTATGTTCAAAGCTTTTAAATCTACCTGTAACACATCTGTGCTTTGCGTACTAGGTATATTTATTATGTGTTAATTTTTGTAATAAGGTATTATGAAATCTGTTTTATAGATGAAGAAACTTAAGTTCAGAGGGATCACATAACTACTTAGGGACCCATAGCTAGTAATTTTTGGAGCCATAACATGAAGTCACTATATTTGACTATTCCCTGGACCCTCACACTCAAAACATAGAAATAATGTAAACATCAGAAGGTATGCATTCTAGCCTTGGTTCTGCAGTTGTTGACTCTGATCTGATGTTGGGCTATTTGCAGTACCTATAGTTCATCATCTAGAAAATAAGGAGTTAGTTAGGATTTGTGGTATAAATCTAAGATTGTGTATAGGACAGGACTTGTCAGCCAGTTCATCTATATTTTTAAGAGCCAAGGCTGTTGCTTCTCTACTTAGATATACATGGAGTGATCCTACCATGTGCTACTTTTATTTGGTTGGAACTTGGGTACCAAACCAGTGGATTTACTTAGGAGATAGATTCCCCTCCCCTCCAATTATGCAGTTTTTTGGTCTTTCTAAATGTGTTTGTCCATTGACTCTGTGATTTTTAAACAACTGTACAAAGTTGATTTGTTTTAAAAAAATTTTCCTTTTTTAAAAGTTAGGCATAACCCAGAAAGTTATATGGATTGATTCCTTTTTCTTAGTTTTTTCCCCTAAGTATATTACCATGATTCAGTTTATACAACAACTATAGTACTAGTGTGTTTTTAATCATGGCTGAAGAACTATTTTGATATTGTATTACTTTATGACATGATACATTTATTAGTAAAGATTATAATAAAGACTTTGGAATAGTCTACATTTTATCTCTTAGTAAATTCTTATATTCATTTATTTAAGTATTTGAGCTTTTTAACATTCTAAAGTGGGGTCTGATTTTTACCTTGGATATGCTCTGTATAAAGGTGGCTTTTCTAGCCTACATATAAAATGTTTATTTTATTTTGAATAGAAGGCTAATACTTTATTGGATGATTACATCAATTTAAAAGGATAATCTTGTTTTATAATTTAAGGATAATTTATTAGCAGAAAGTATAAAATAAAGTACTTTTTAAATTGTCATTTATCCAATTCGGATTACATACTAACTATAAGAGATTTATTAAAAATATTTTATGTAAAATATTTCAATTTATTTTTTTCTTCTTGTTGCAGGAGCTAGAGTTAATGCCAAAGACAGCAAATGGTTGACACCTTTACACAGAGCAGTTGCATCTTGTAGTGAGGTATGAAATTTCTTTTAGTAAATGTATTGTATATAAGAACATGAAATAAGGTAGGCCTATGTATGAGTCCATATTTCAAATTCTATGTTTTCATAGTGAAAAAAGCCACTGAAATACCTAGACTGGTCATTTTACTTTAGAATTTGTACAAACCAAGTTAATTGTTCCATTTCTCCTTTTATGTATAAAGCCTCTCGGAGAGTCTGAAGTAGCAGAAAATAGAAAACACTATTTCTGTTCCTTCTACAAGGGAGTTATTTTTCTGTCTTACTTAATTCTTCTCAGGGCTTTTCTCTCCTGGCTCACAGTAGCTTGTTGCAAAGATTCTACTGATTGTGATCAAGAAATAATCTCATCAGTGTATAAGATTATTTGAAATATTGTGTAGTTAAACACTGAAATTAGTTTCAAAAACATTACTTGGTTGTACATTTTACCAGTTCTAAATATAGAACCTTAAAATATGTGAGATGTCTTATACGGAAGAATACTTTCTTCTTGTTTACATCCCTGTATATTGTTTGCTAATCAAGAAAATGAAGATTTTTAGAGAATGTCCATTATTGCAAGTATTTTTATATTTTTCATATCTTCTAATTCTACACTTGATCTTAGCCAAAAGGCTGAGAAGTGATCTCTTCTGATCCTAATGACATCTTTATAGGATAGATGAAACTGTGTAATGATTCACCAGAAACTATTCAACTTGAATAGAGATAGAACAAAAACCTGGACTTTCATTTTTTTCTGTCATTATACTGCCTTTATAAAATACATTGGGTACTTTTCTAAAATGCTGTGTCTAAAGCACCCCTCTAACCTACCTTATTATGGTTAGTACTTGTTGCAAATTTTAAAAAAATAAAATATAAAAGTATGCGATTGTATAAATGAATGTTAGTCCATTGTTTCTTCAGTTATCAAATTGTAAGAGACAAGAAAGGAATTCCCAAGTGTTACTACTGCTCCGTCTCCCCATCGTGGAACTAGGTAGTTCTGGAGAAGGAACAGGAGCTCTAGCGCCTCAGGAGAAACTAGGGGAGCTTCTGCCTCTTTGTCATTCTTTGTATTCTTCATTGCGAACTACGTATTGAACCTACAACATGAGCTGGGCAAGTGAAGAGACTTGGAGGGGAAAAGCGGTGGGGAAAGATTATAATCCCTATGGTGTGACAGAGGCAATCTGTTAGCTGTAGCCACCTAGTTAGGAGGAAGATGGTACACCTGAGCACACAATCCCTGGGTCCTTATGTCTTATAGCTGATACACTTAAGAGAATTTAGATTTGGAGGCACTAGCTTCAGCTGCAACTTTTTAGCTATATGATGTTGGACAAATCTGGGAGTTACCATGAAAACTAAGACATACTTGCCAAAGTACCTTGAATTTTGAAATTCCTTGGTAATCCTGTTAATTTTGTGGTTAGCCCTCCATAAAAATGTATCTTTAAATAAAAGCAATTAGCTGGGAGCAGTGTCTCAGGCCTATAATCCCAGCATTTTGGGAGGCTGAGGCGAGAGGATCACTTGAGGCCAGGAATTCAAGACCAGCTTGGGCAAAACATAGTGAGAGCCCATCTTAGAAAAATGAGCTAGGCGTGGTGGTGCGGACCTATAGTCCCAGCTACTCAGGAGCCTGAAGCAGGAAGAAGATAGCTTGAGCCCAAGAGTTTGAGCCTTCAGGGACCTGTGATCACACCACTGTACACCAGCCTGGGTGACAGAGCAAGACCTCATCTCCTAAAAAAATAAATACATACATACATTCAGTTAAAGAAGATAAACATTAGTATTTTTAGAACCTATTAATATTAGTCATACTTACCCATTTTTCAGTATGACTCTTACAAATATGGCTCTTAAAATTAATGGAATTTTACCAGATTAAATCATTAGAAGGTACATTTTATATATGTAGAGGTTGTAAAACAGACCAGAAATTCTTAAAGAAAAATTGTTAGAAGAAGATGTCAAGTTTTACCGGACACATGACTCCTGGTTTTTAAAAACTATGTACTCAGCCTGAATCTAAGGGCAAGCTGTTGGGTAGAAAGCAGTGATACTAGTAAGTTTCCTAAGTCTGCTCTTCAGCCTAAATTTCTAGGCTATGTAGTGTTGATACTCTTGCAATATTATGAGGAACAGCTATAAAATGTGGCTGTTCTATGCAAATATAACTTGTATAAACAAGGTATCATTTTTCTTTTAGAAAGAAAATCTCATAATTAGCAAAACTGCTAGAAAACCTAGACAAGATTATCAGTTTTACTGGTGTTCTTTTGATTGTTTTCATTACATCCAGGCAGCAAAGGTAGCTAAGGCCACAGAGAAATAAGTAAAGAGATAGGTCTTTCAAAGGCAAAATTTTAAGTAGCTTTTGGTTTATATTTTTGAGATATCATGGAAGAAGTAAACTCTATACAAGTTAATTGGAGTGACTATTTTCTAAATTCTCCTAAGGACATAATAGCTAACACAGTGGTAGATGTGTATGTAGGAGAGAAGTTAATTTATCACACGCAGTAATGCCTTAGGGCTTAATTCCCTCACTGAACCTAGGTTGAAAAAGACTGCTTCAGGCTAAATATCCCAAATTCATTTCCCAACTCTCCTTCAGTGACATGGTTTACACACACCACATCCTACTAGTCACCTGCCTCAATCTATCTATACCCCTCTGATTTGTGACTTACCATTCTTTAAAAGTAGTATACTGACAGGGCACAGCGGCTCACGCCTGTAAACCTAGCACTCTGGGAGGCCAAGGCGGGAGCATCGGTTGAGCTCAGGAGTTGGAGACCAGCCTGAGCAAGAGCCAAGACCCTGTCTCTACTGAAAATAGAAAAAATTAACTAGGTGTGGTGGCACACGCCTGTAGTCTCAGCTACTTGGGAGGCTGAGGCAGGAGGATGGCTTGAGTCCAGGAGTTTCAGGTTGCTGTGAGCTAGGCTGACGCTATGGCACTCTACTCGGCAACAAAGTGAGACTCTTGTCTCAAAAAAAAAAAAAAAAAAAGAGTAGTATACAGAAATTATATTATCATGTGAGATGTTACTGGTCCATCCAAATTTTACTTATTTGCAAATATATTAGTCCTTCTTTTTCCTGGGCCTTGAGAGAGAAAGCTGGTGCTGTGGAGTTTCTTTTCGATTGACCGCAAGATATTATTAAATAGTCTTTGAATATAATTGTTCAACCTTTTATTATCACCCCATATTTTATAACCTCATTTAAATTGGTGTCATGGAGTGTTTACTTAGCTTTTTTTTTTTAATCAAAGCACACCAGCATTTTTTACACTCATCGTCTAATAACTGAAAAATTAAAATTAAGGTTATTATGGTAACATTTACTGTTAGTGAAACCATGTATGTCATTGGTTATCCCCACATTTTCTACATGCTTACAATGTGCTGATAATGTGATTTAGAATCAGACTAGGACATGACATCAGGTTCTTTAGTTTGTAGTTCTAGAAATTCACCTCTTCTTTTTAAACATTTGCAGCCTTTAGAGATTTTCTTTAGTTTTCTCTGAATTTTCAAAGATCACTGCTGTTATTATCTGACATGTATGAATATTACTCTGAGTAAGAAATAGGACCTAGGGTTCAAACTTTGATCTCTCTTGATATTCTAGAGTCTTAGTTGCTATGTTTACTGCCTTTACTTAACATCAGTTGGATTTATTCTTGCTTTTTAGTGAAACAAAAGAATAGTCTTGATTTTCTTATTCTTCCTAATGGAACATAAATATTTCCCAGACTTTTGAGAAACTTTAATGTTTGCATTGTGAATTCCAAGTGGGAATGAATAAAGCAAGGCTGGCATCTTATTCCTGAGTAGTGTCATTACACAGATGTACCACTGTTTTTTATCCATTTTCCTATTGATGAACATTTACATTTCTGGTTTTTGGCTATTAGGAATAAAACTGCTATGAGCATTCATGGATGAATTTTTAAATTTCTTTTGGGTAACTGACTGGAGTGGAAATGTAGGGTCATTCGCCTCCATATATCTTTGATTAGCTGGGTTACTTCATTAGCAGTTTCATAGATAACCAGATATCTCCCCAGTCTTTTTTGCCAAACCTGTTAAATACTTGTGCTATTTCCCATATTTCAAACAGTTCTGATTACTTTTTAGTTCAAAGGCTTAATGAACTAAATGATGATTCATGGCTAATAGTATTTTTTTAAATCTATAAATATGCTCTATTTTACTTTGTAACACTTTCCATGTATGTTAGTTTATCGTACCCTATAGCATACTTGAGAAGAGTGGTGGGGAGGTAGTATTCCCCACCCCTTTTACAGATAAGAACACTGAGGGTATTTTTTATAAGACTTGAATAATAGGCCTTATAAGTAATACTATAGAATTGAAGTGGAAACCCAGATTTTGTTCTCGTCCTAGTTCTTTTCATTTTCATATGTAGGTTGTCATTCATCTACCAAAAAATAGGATTATCACTGTAAGGGGAAAATTTTACTAAATTTAGTTCTGATTATATTACTTAATGTTGTTGACATACTGGATTCCTTAGAATCCTTGTATGAGTCCAATTTATAGAAATGGTAATGTGAGGTTTTCATCCTTCTGGGAGATAAATCCCTTTGGACAGTAAAACTCTTCTTTCTCCCTGCCACCCCTTCCACAAATTGGACAGTAAAACTTTTAAATTGCCTTAATTTTCCCACTAAGCAGCATTACAATAAATACTTAGTATATGTCTTTTTTTTTTTTAGTGAACTAGATCTTAGTGATTTTTCATTCTGTAAAATATATCATGTATAATACTTTTGGAATTAGTACGTTTTTAATTTGTATATATCCAGTCCTTAAAACTGTTGAAATATAAATTAATTGTATCTTGCTATCTCAAAAACCAAAATAAGAAATTAATATATTTGAAGAATGTTTCTCAGTATTTCTTCTTACATATTTTGATAGGAATTGCTTTTATTGGGAGGGTAGGGAAAGGGAATACTTTAAAGGGAGGGTAAGGAAAAGGAATATTTTATCTTGATGCATCTTATATGGCTCTGAGTACTACCTTTACATTCAAAATATTTTGTTTTCTTAGGTAAATTCCTGCTTGTTTATAGTAGGTTCTATCAGAACTTTTTGTTTCCTTCATATATATATTTTTATATATATAGTATATAAATAATTTCTAAATCTCGTATCACATTTGTCTTAACTTTTATCTTCATATGTTTTAGGAAGCAGTTCAGGTACTTCTGAAGCATTCTGCAGATGTTAATGCTCGAGACAAAAACTGGCAAACCCCTTTACACATAGCTGCTGCTAATAAAGCTGTAAAGTGTGCTGAAGCTTTGGTACCTCTTCTGAGTAATGTAAATGTGTCTGATCGAGCAGGGAGAACTGCATTACATCATGCAGCTTTCAGTGGACATGGTGAGGTAGGTGACTTTTAATTAGTGAGTTTTCTCTTCTAACATCCCTCCCTAGTTATTAATGAACTTGCCCTTTTTAGCCATTCATCAGTTCATGGTAAAAACAAATATCTATTATATCTTGATAATTTTTCTCTAATTTTGCCTTTAGCAAACCCTCAGACATGTTTTTCATGATTTAACTTTCTCAAATTTAGAAATTGACTTACTGGATGATGGCCCATGCACTTAAAACTCATAGCCAACCTAGAATGACAAAGGAAAACACTGCCAACTATAACACAACATAAGTATTTTCTATCGTTGTGGAAAAAAATTATCTAGGAAAATAGAGCAGTGTCACTCTTCTCCCAGAAGAATAGTAGCATAGGAAGGCAGAGTTTAGAAAACATATTTTCTTATTGTTTATTATCAACAGTTAAGAGAATTCTTCAGTGACAGAGCCATCAAAGAAAACAATTTAAGAAAATTACTATTTAGTTATACAACAAGCATTGACTATGCTAGGTGTCATCATAGTAAAGGTTGGGATTTACATGTACATAGAAGACTTAAGGAAGAGCAAAGCAGAAGAACCTTTGAGGCCAGCTTGTCTAGTCCTTCATTTTTTTTGCAGACTCAAAAACTCTAAAGAGGTGAAGTGATGTTCCCAGGATTCTGTGGCCAGGAGCTAGTGCTTTTTTCTTGGTATAGTAGTCCCCCATTATCTATAGAGATACATTCCAAGACCCACAGTGGATGACTGAAATATCAGATAGTACCAAACCCTATATACATTTTTTTTCTATACATATGATACCTATCATACCTACCTATGATAAAGTTTAACTTTAAGCATAGTAAGAGATAGACAACAACAATAATAAAATGAAACAATTACGGCAATGTACTGTAATAAAAGTTAAGTGACTGTGGTATGTCTGTGTGTGTGTGTGTGTGTCTCTCTCTCTCTCAAAATATCTTATTGTAACTGTTCTCACCTATTTTCACACCACGGTTGACGGTGGGTAATTGAAACCACAGAAAGTGAAACTGCAGATAAGGGAGGACTCTGTACTACTCTGATTTTGCAACATAAGAAATCCTTGTCTCCACTGCTATTAAGGTCACAGATATCCCTATTTGAAATCTGTAATGCCTTTTCCAATGGAGAAACTATTGTAAATATGTTTAGGTATAATTATTATTCTTGGTACATTATGACGTAAGTAGACTATACAGCTATCTTCAGATTTAATCATATTTTAGATAGTGTTATTGCTTGAATTAAGTTTAAGACATTTTGAGATGAGAACACACTTTGCATTTTAATAACATTTTGGGCTACAAATAGGAATAAAACCTCTTATTAAATATTCCAGCTTTAGGCTGGGCGCGGTGGCTCACGCCTGTAATCCTAGCACTCTGGGAGGCTGAGGCAGGCGGATTGCTCGAGGTCAGGAGTTTGAAACCAGCCTGAGCAAGAGTGAGACCCCGTCTCTACTATAAAACTAGAAAGAAATTAATTGGCCAACTAATATATATAGAAAAAAATGAGCTGGGAATGGTGGCACATGCCTGTAGTCGCAGCTACTTGGGAGGCTGAGGCAGGAGGATCTCTTGAGCCCAGGAGTTTCAGGTTGCTGTGAGCTAGGCTGACGCCACGACACTCACTCTAGCCTGGACAACAAAGCAAGACTCTGTCTCAAAAATAATTAATTAATTAATTAATTAAATATTCCAGCTTTAGACTGTCTAGATTTGTACTTAGTTCATAAAATATCAGGACACAAAGTGGCATATTAAAAAGATATCAGTGGTGCCTAACTTCAGTAATACCCAGTTAACCCTTTTTTCATATTTTGTCCTGTTATTATGTTAAATGGCCTTCAATATTTAGTCTGGCTCCTTCGTTTCTACAAATGCAGACATTCAGTGTCAGAGGTATTAAGATGAGTAGTTGTCATAAGCGGTATTAACCCTCTTAATGCGGCAGGCTGAAATACCGGCTTTTGCACCCTAGACGCAAAAGCCCATATTTCGGCCTGCCGCACTAAGAGGGTTAATAAACAATTCGACTTCAGAATTTTGGTGAAACTGTGTTTACTTTTATTCCAGATGGTCAAACTACTCTTGTCTAGAGGTGCCAATATTAATGCTTTTGACAAGAAAGATAGGCGTGCTATCCATTGGGCAGCATATATGGGTATGTACTTTTTTAATTTACTTTTTTTAATTTACTATTATATATTTAGGAAAAATTGTTTTAGTTCTTCCTGTTTGCATAACATTTGTCTTTCAGGGTAGTATAAAGTTACACAGTATCTGAGTTTGCTGCCCAGGTGGAACCAGCCTGACGGTGGTAACGGTGGGGGAGCTTTGGAGTGCACTGGATCTAGTTCATCTAAAAGCTGTTTGAGGCCAGGCACGGTGGCTCACACCTGTAATCCTAGCTCTCTGGGAGGCCGATGCGGGTGGATTGCTCAAGGTCAGGAGTTCAAAACCAGCCTGAGCAAGAGCGAGACCCCGTCTCTACTATAAATAGAAAGAAATTAATTGGCCAACTAATATATATAGAAAAAATTAGCCAGGCATGGTGGCGCATGCCTGTAGTCCCAGCTACTTAGGAGGCTGAGGCAGCAGGATTGGTTGAGCCCAGGAGTTTAAGGTTGCTGTGAGCTAGGCTGACGCCATGGCACTCACTCTAGCCTGGACAACAAAGTGAGACTCTGTCTAAAAAAAAAAAAGCTGTTTGAAATTAATTCTGTTTACCTATAAAGGGAGAGACATCCCAGACACAGGCCTAGGGTACATAATTTAGGATTGGTGTTTACTAAAAGCCCATTCTCATACCCATCCTTGTTTTTATGGAAATATTATAGTTGAAGTTATGAAGATACATTAAGGAGCTTTATAGTAATTTTATAGAAAGAATTTGAGGTTTGGCAAACAGGCTCTTCTACTGTAACATGATGATATACATGTTCTTTAAAAATCTTATAGTCTGCAAAATTGCACTCTAAAATTAATAGAGCTCATGGCGATAATAGGACTATGGTAGACCGCCCAAAACCTATGCAACTGTGTGACAAGAGCATTAACAAAAACATTAATTGCTTCTTGAGGTAATTTGGAGAGCCAAGGAGGCAGGTCAGCCTATCAGGATGTTTTAAAATGCACAAAAGCAGCAGAGTAGAAAAGCTGGCTTCTGGATGCTGGGACCAAGCAGATGAAAGTATATCTCTAAACATGAAGGAAATACAACCTACCATGAATCTTGGAAGTCATATAAGGCTGGGGTTGTGCCTCATTGGGGGGAGGGGGGGAGTAGCCATGGATGTAGACATCGTTTTCCAAGGTTCTTAAAGCAAAACTGAAAGAACTCTTCCTTTTGCAGCCATGGAGGTTAGAGCATTTTCTGCCAAAGGTTATAATTCCAATTCTGCTATTGTGACTCCTCTGACTAGAAAAATACCCTATGAACTGATATATTTTCTGTATAATATTGGCCTCATTCTATGATTTACTGGTCATTTTACCTGATTTCAAAGACATCTAGCTAGACACTTGTCTTATAAGCATACCCTCATAACTCACCCTGCTCTTGGTTTTGTCTTTTCTTGTATCTCATTTAAAGATAAAGGATTAACAAAGGATTCAATGGAAGTAGGGTCTTGCTGTGTTAAGATTTCATCTGTAAATCCTAGAGACATTTCTGAATATTCTGGTGTAGCTATCAAGACAGTTTAGGAACAGCTAGTCTGTGTGTTTTACAACTATACACCTTATAGTAAACAGTTTACATGTTAAGCAGAATGCATTAGGCATTTTTACCTCCAAAAACTTAAGCTTGACTAAATAGCTGTTTTCATGAAATTGAAGGGGAGGGGGATTTTGTGGATTGCCTCTAGTTGAGCTCCCAGAATAATTGAGTATCTATCTCAGGGGTCCTAGAATGGTTTTATTGTCCCTGATCCCCTGTCACTTTTCAGGTCTCTCATTTGTGATTGAAAAAAGCATTCTGTGTGTCTTGGACCTCACCACATATTTTCCTCCGTTTTGTGCTGCTGTGACAGAATACTTGAGACTGGGTAATTTATAAAGAACAGGAATTTAATTCCTCACAGTTTAGGAGGCTGGGAAGTCCAAGATTAATGCAGCAGCATCTAGTGAGGGCCTTCTTGCTGCATCATAACATGGCAGAAGGCATCACGTGGGGAGCAAGAGGGAGCTGAACTTACCCTATGTAAGGAGCCCACTCCTGAGATAATGGCATTAATCTGTTTGTGAGGGCAGAATCCTTATGGCCTAATCACCTCTTAATGTCCCAACTCTTAACACTGTTGCCTTGACGATTAAGTTTCCAACACATGAACTTTAGACGACATATTTAAACCATAGCACTGCCCATTTAATTTTTGAGCATAACCATTCAGAGATTCATAATTGTCCTTTTCCTTCCCTTAAGCATGAAACAAGGTGAGTATTGACACACAGCTTTTTAAAACTGTTCGTTCAAGGGATATAGGATTAAGGAGTTAAACCTATGAAAGTAAAAGATATTGACTGGTCACTGATCTTATAGACAAGCCATTGTCACCTTCATGTTTTATTCAGAGAATTCATCAATATTAGTGTAAGAGACATTAGATTGCAAGTAGTCTCGTAATCTATTTCTCACAGCCTTTCTTAATAGCCCTGGCCTTTTTCCATCACCTGGTTGAGGCTCCCTTAATTTTCTCTTAGGCCCGAATTCTCTGTCAGTGTTCCTTAGTCCCACACTCTCCCCAAATGAATTGATAACTTTCTTTTCCCCACCATGTGCTTGTTCCTGCCATCAGCCTTCATCAAGCTCTCTTTACATATTCATCTTTTCTGCTGCTCTCAATACTTTTAGCAATATCCATCCAAGTTCTGCCTCAAATTACCTTACTGTGATAACTTGGACATAGAGGTACTGAGTAAATATCAATTGCCATGATTAACAATTCATTACATTATGTCTTGAAGCGGCACATAATTTGAATGGATGTGAGATGGTGGTCTTCCCCCCTCCTTTCCTTGAAACTTATAGATTCTAAACATAGCTCATTTTACTTTTCTTACACATTCATGAACAAAAGAAAAATGTAGGGAATTTTCCAGATTTCTGAAGGATAGTGATTACATTTATCCAGTTTATATTGCGTGGACATAATTTTTAAGAGGATGTTATCATTGACTACTGAATAATGTATGCCATACATGTGTGATAGATGCCATGTTAAAAATAGACTTAGATGAATTAAATGAAATCTAGTCACCTTGGTAACGTCATTCTGTAAATCGCTAAAGAAGACACATTTGCTTCTGCCAGTGTTTACCTAGCTGGAATGATGTCATTTATTTTACTGTAGAACTTTCTTACCTTTTTTCTTTTAAATAAGTCACCCACAAACTGAGTATGGGAAGGCCCCTTCTTCATGTTTTCAATAGTCAATTAAAGAGATTTATCTATATTTCTGGAATG
This sequence comes from Mirza zaza, assembly GCA_008750895.1. Taxonomy (NCBI): domain Eukaryota; kingdom Metazoa; phylum Chordata; class Mammalia; order Primates; family Cheirogaleidae; genus Mirza; species Mirza zaza. The sequence goes on from VSMD01036401.1 coordinate 44,856, forward strand.
TGCCAAAATATTTGTCACATAGCCCCTTTTAAAGTAGGGCTTTTTCAATGTTAGGAAACATAATTCTGCCTGGAATCTGCTAGTTTTTACAAACACTTAACATGATCTGCATTTTTTACTTAGAATGATGTGTTGGTTTTAAACAGTTAATCTAACATGTTTGTATATGTGCTTTCTAGTCTTAAATATCAAGAGAACTTAGTTTCTTTTTGGCTATTAGTAAATAATATGCACTTGCCTTGTTTGAAAAACTGTATTTATATATGAGCCTCTTGGGTTTATAAGTCCTAATCGTCATTGCATTTCTCTAAATCCAAATAGCTGTCCTTTTTGAAGCCATAGATAGTTATGTGTAGTGAAAGATCTTTTGTACCAGTTAATACTATTATACTATAGTCACATTTAATTTGGCACCTTATGATTTGATAAATACCTCTTTGGGTTTTTTCCTAGAAACATAGTAGTAGATGTTTCTTTTTCATATTGAGATGGGGGAAAGAAGTTGAACATACCCACTTTCATTGATAATTTCTATATAAACAACTAAATTTGTCTGAATCTTTATGCATCTTGCAGTCTCCTGGCTTAATTTTTTCAAGGGAGGGGTCCTCTGTTTGAAAGTTTCATTTTATAGTTTAACCTTATATACTCATTCTCTTTGAAGGAATTTTTTAAAATAACATCACAAACAATTTATTTAATGGAACAAATATATATTGGGTCTTTGTTTTGTATATAGCGCTGCTCTTGGCCCTATGGACTATACCAAGAAGTAGAATATACAACCTCTTGAAGGTATATAATATATTTGAGAAGTTAATATACAAAGTAATTAAAGGGTTAGTAACTAATAATTCAATTTAAGAAACATCACAAGGTTTATAGAGCTTTTAGGGAAGAGAGATGACTGAGTTGCTCTGGGAAGATGGGGTCTAACATTAGTAGCAGTGATTGGGAGGAGACATCCAAGGAGAATGTTTCCACATAAAGAAGGAAATCTCATGAACAAAGAGGTAGAAAGGACTGGGAGAGGGAGAAAGCACTATATAATCTAATCTTATAAAAAGTGAGGAGTCATAAAAGGAGAATAGTGCTTCTCTCACCTTCTGGATACAGGGCTCCCTTCCTGGCCTCTTTATGTGATTGTGTGGGGCCTCAGACTAGTCCTGGCTAAGTGAATTGAAAGCAACATCACTTCCGAGTCAGAGCATTTAATTACTCATATGATGAGACTGCAGTCTGTTCTTCCTTACAACACAATGATCGCCCACATTCAAGATAATGTCAGCAGCATGAGCCCAGGTTCTTGAATGACTGAGCAGAGCCCTCTTGTTCTTCACGAGTTACAGTGTGAGTGGCAAATAGAAACGTTGTTTGAGCCATTGAGATTTGGGAGTTGATTGTTAGCCACAGCACAGTATAACCTAGCCCATCCTGATTATTACAAGGGTAAGTAGCAAACAAAGTAGTTAAGGAGATCTAGTAGAAATAATAAGGAAAAAGAAGTTTTCAGCTGCATGTTTTAAAGACCTAACATTCTTAAGAAACAGGTCGAAATCATTCCCAGATTTACAAGTAGAAGATTCCAATAAGGTGAGAAATATAAACTGATGCCTAAAACAGGCATACTTCAGAAGTATTGTGGGTTTAATTCTAGATCACCACAATAAAGTGGATTTCACTGTAAAGTGAGTCACACAAATTTTTGGGTTTCCTAATACATATAAATATTTATACTCTACAGTAGACTATTAAGTGTTCAATAACAGTATATCTAAAAAAACAATGTATATATCTTAATTAAAAAGTACTTTATTGCTAAAAAAAATGCTAATCATTATCTGAACATTCAACAAGTCATAATCTTTTTGCTGGTGGAGGATCTTGCCTCAGTGTGGATGGCCACTTACTAATCAGGGTAGTGGTTGCTGAATTTTAGATGGCCGTAAAAATTTCTTAAAATAAGACAACAGTGAAGTTTGCTGCATCAGTTTCACAGATGGTTTCTCTGTAGTGTGCAATGCTATTGATAGTATTTTATCCATAGTAGAATGTCTTTCAAAATCAAAGTCAGTCCTCTCAAACCCTGTCATTGCTTTATCAACTAAGTTTATGTAATAGTCTAAATCAGGGGTCCTCAAACTTTTTAAACAGGGGGCCAGTTCACTGTCCCTCAGACCATTTGAGGACTATAGTTTAAAAAAAACTATGAACAAATTCCTATGCACACTGCACATATCTTATTTTGAAGTAAACAAATGGGCAAAAACACCCACATGTGGCCCACGGGCCGTAGTTTGAGAACTCCTGGATCCTTTGCTGTCATTTCAACAATGTTCATAGTATCTTCACCAGGAGTGCATTGTATCTCAAAAAACCACTTTCCTTGCTCATCCAACCGAAGCAACTCCTCATCCATGAAAGTTTTATCATGAAATTGCAGCAATTCTGATACATTTTAAAGTTATACTTCTAATTCTAGTTGTCTTGCTCTTTCCACCACATCTGCAGTTATTTCCTTCACTAAAGTCTTGGAGAACCCCTCAAAATCATCCATAACAGTTGGAATCAACTTCTTCTAAATTCCTGTTAATATTGATATTTAGCCTCCTCCCATGAATCATGAGTATTCTTAATGACATCTAGAATGGTGAATCCTTTCCAAAAGATTTCAATTCACTTGGCCTAGCTCTGTCAGAGGAATCACTATCTATGGCAGCAATGGCCTTACAAAATAAATTTCTTAAATAATAAGACTTAAAAGTTGATATTGCTTCTTCATCCATAGGCTTCAGAATGAATGTTTTGTTAGCAGGCATGAAAACATTAATCTCCTTGTTCATCTCCATCAGCTCTTGGATGACCAGGTGCGTTATCAATGAGCAGAAATATTTTGAAAAGAATCTTTTATTCTGAGCAGTAAGTCTCAACAGTGGGCTTAAAATGTCCAGTAAACCATGCTGTAAACAGATGTGCTGTTATCCAGGCTTTGTTGCATTTTAGCATACCGGCAGAGACCAGTAGAAGGCTGTTTTGTCTACTTTGAAAATCTGTTGTTTAGTGTAGCCACCCTCATCAGTGATCTTAGATCTTCTGGACAACTTGGTGTAGCTTCTACACCAGCACTTGCTGCTTCACCTTGCACTTTTGTGAGGACAGCTTTTTTTCATAAATCTCATGAACAGACCTCTCCTAGCTTCCAACTTTTCTTCTGCAGCCTCGTTACCTCTCTTAGCCTTTGTAGAATTGAAGAGCGTTAGTGCCTTGCTTTGGATGAGGTTTTCGCTCAAGGGAATATTGCAGCTGGTTTGACCTGCTACACAGACCACTCAAACTTTCTCAGCAATAAGGTTCTTTCCTTTTCTTACCATGCATATATGTTCACTGGAGTAGCACTTTTAATTCTCTTCAAGAACTTTTCCTTTGAATTCACAACTTAGCAAACTATGTCTTCCTCACTAAACTTTTAAAACTTTCCTCACTAAATAATTGTTTCTAGCTTTTGATTTAAAGTTAAAAACATGCAACTTTTTTTCACTTGAACACTTCAAGGCCACCGTAGGGTTATTAACTGGCCTAATTTCAATATTGTTCTCAGTGAATAGGAAGGCCCAAGAGGAGAGAGACAGATGGTGGAACAGAGCAGTTATATCACTCAACGTTTATTAAGTTCACCATCTCATGTGGGTGTTATTCATTGTGCCTCTAAATAATTATAATAGTAACATCAAAGATCACTGATTATAAATCACCAGAGCACATACAATAATAATGAAAAGGTTTAATATTATAAGAATTACCAAAATGTGAGACAGAAACACAAAGTGAGCACATGCTAATGGAAAAATAGTGCCAATAGACTTGCTCAACACAGGGCTGCCACAAACCTTCAGTTTGTGTTTTAAAATAAATAAATAAAAACCATGCAGTATCTGTGAAGCACAACACAACAAAGTATGCCTGAGTTAGACATAATAAAGCTAACTTCAGAACTCAAGAATGTTAAATGTTAAAGAACTTAAAATAACCTTGGAAGAAAAACCCAAAAAGATCTAGGCAAAAGGAATATTACAGATTGCAAGCTTATCACTGAAAAAAAAAATCAAATATATTACAGTTGTTCCTTAGTATCCTTGGGGAATTGGTTTTAGGACCAACAATACCCTAATACCAAAATCTGCAGATGCTCAAGTCCCTTATATAAAATTGTGTATTATTTGCATGTAAATGATAAATATCCTCCCATATACTTTAAAATATCTCTAGCTTACTTATAATCTTTAATATGATATAGTTAATGTACTGCATTTCAAATTTGTAATTTTTTAAATTGTTTTTATTTTCTTTTTCAAATATTTTCAATCTGCAGTTGTCAAATCTGCAGATGTGGAACATGCATACAGAAGGCCAACTTTATCTTTAATATTAATTATTTCTACCAACATTTATCAAAATTATGCAGAATTCTTATGTTTTCCTTCTGTTCTTTCTCAGGTTACAGTGTGATTTATTGGTGACTTGTGCATCATCTAGTTAATTTGCTTTTTTAAATATCTTTAAAGATTTTCTGTATTTAATATTTTTCATATGCTCATTTCTTAATTTTTTCTTCAAAAACACATTTTTAGGTCACATCGAAGTAGTGAAATTACTCGTGGCACATGGAGCTGAAGTGACGTGCAAGGATAAGAAGTCTTATACACCTCTTCATGCGGCAGCCTCTAGTGGAATGATCAGCGTAGTCAAGTACCTTTTAGATCTTGGAGTTGATGTAGGTGTATAGATCGAACAGTATAAAATAATAGAGCATTTTATGTAATTCTGTTGGCAAAAGTTATTTCAGGTTTAAAAGATGACTTATGTAATAATTTTTTTGTCTTTTAACTGGATATCTATAGTCCTTTACTTGTATTCTCTAGTGTGCTGATTAATGAACAAGACATTTATAGTCAAATTATATTGAGGTAAAATAACTTTCAAGGGTGAATGATTAATTGCCATTTTTCCTTCTCCATCACATTTCAGGCCCTGTAGTTCCATTTCACCTGAGGGAACCAGCAGATCAGATATACATGGATTAGACAGGTTATTATTGTTTGCCTAGTTAGTCTAATATTCTCTTTAAATGACTGTAGCAGTTCACATTACAAGAGATTGGCAAGAGCTAGGCAGGAAAACGAGGCTTTTTGTCTACCAAGTGTAAGTGTTCCTTACCATGGAATTCTCTTTAGTTAAAAAGAAATGCTGATTTATCTGGATATATTTGATTTCTAAATTGAGATAGCTAAGACTACCTGGAGCTTTCACAGAACATTCCTTAAGCACATGTACTTTACTCCTACTCTTAGTATATTTACTCTTATTTTAGGTACAGTTCTAACAAACTTATTGGTTCTTCAAAACAGCAAATTAGAAGAGAGTGGGTAAGGTTCTGCTAGAAGGAAATAGCTGTAAAAAAACTAAGAAAAAATATGTGTTGGCCTGGTTGGACACAAAATACATGACAGAACTGTAGAGGTAGACAGGCTCTTAATTTCAGAACCATGTGAAATACTCTGCCTAAAACAAGCTAATAATTATTGAACATGTGGGGTTCACGAGAAGTTACAAAAATCCATGCACATTGTTATGTAGGATTTTGTAGAGTGCAAAACAGATAAAAGTTTCATTTCAACTCTACAGTTCCTGTATCTGTTTCAACAAGAGCAACTAATACCTTGAAAAACCCCTGGTCTAGAGCAACATAATACCTTGAAAAACTCCTGGTCTAAATAAGTGAGGCGATCTTGTTTCTGATCACTTATTCAAGTTCATTCTAGTGCAATTCTTAAGACTTATTTTATTGACAGTAAAATAACATTTGTAAACTGTGGTGACAGTATATTCTTTGAAATAAGTGATCATTCTTAATAGTCTTTTAATGACATGTGGCCTCCAATTGTGTGGTTTTTTAGTTTCCTAGAGATCTCATAACGAATTACCACCAACTGGACAATTTGTAGGACTTAACAGAAATTTAATCTCTCAAAGTTATATAATCTGGAAGTTCTCAATCAAGGTGTTGTCTAGGTTGGTTCCTTCTAAGAGAGACTCTATTCCCATGTCTCTCTTCTAGCTTCTGGTGACAAAATCTAGGTACTTTGATTAAAGTTAAGTGTTATTACTTTCTTCCTCAGATGTCTGTTGCCAAGTGATCGCAGAAAAGAAAATGTTAAAGTTGTGATACATTGGAACCAACTATGAGGTTATGGGGCATAGTCTCTACACAAGGCTTATGATCAACTACAAGTTGTGGGTGAGGGGTTCTCAAAGCTACTTTCAGGTTTGATAATTCATTGGAGGGACTCACTAAATTCATTAAAAGCTATGTATTCACAATTACAGTTTATTGCAAGGAAAAGATACAAATTAAAATCAGCCAAGGGAAGAGAGACATGTAGGGTAGAATCTGGGAATGTTCTAAAGGTGAAGTTTTCTTTGTCCTCTTCTCATGGATTCAGGACACATTACTCTCCTAGCATCAATGTGTGACAATATGCACAATGTATTTCTAACTAGGAATGCTCGCCTGAACTTCATTGTTAGTTTTATTGAGGTTCCACTACATAGACATGATTGATTGATTGATTGATTGCCTGTGTGGTTGATTAGTCTCCAAATACACTGATACCTCATGACCCCAAACCCCTACCCTGTATCACATGGTTGGTTTATATTTGGCATGGTCAGCCCCCATCCTAAACAAGGATACTTCTATCAGGTATAATATAGATTACTTCTCTGCAGCCAAGGGCAAAGTCCAGACCTCTCTTTGTATCATAATTCTTTTTTTGTTTTTTTTCTTTCCTTGAGGTGCAGTGTCTCACTCTGTTGCCCTGGGTAGAGTGCCATGGCGTCAGCCTAGCTCACAGCAACCTCAAACTCCTCGGCTCAAGCGATCCTCCTGCCACGACCTCCCGAGTATATGGGACTACAGGCACATGCCACCATGCCTGGCTAATTTTTTCTATTTTAGTTGCCTGGCTAATTTCTTTCCATTTTTAGTAGAGACAGGGTTTCACTATTGTTACTGAAGCTGGTCTCAGACTCCTGACCTCAAGCAGTCCTCCCACCTTGGCCTCCCTGAGTGTTAGGATTACAGGAGAGAGCCACCACGCCTAGCCCGATCTTATGCTTTGCTACAGAGAAATCATGTAAACTTTAAAGTGTTCCCTTATTTTATTTATTAGAAACAGAAAGAAAAGGAAAACCCGAGTTGCATGAATTATTTCCCATTCTTGAGCCTTGTGATAAAATGCCAGCATGTGAAGCTGGAACATATTTACAGCCCAAGTTTGCAGCAAAAATGAATTAAATAAGTGGAAGAACATGCCCTTCATTTAAAAAATCCTGATCTGTACTTTATTACTAACTTAGTGTTGTCATTTCAAAGTGAAAAGGCTGAAAATATGCATGCTATTGGATATACCTCACAATCTTCAGTTTGTGTTTATTTTTTATGAGTCTTAGAATTAATCCTACAGTAAATCCCTAATGTAAAAATACATTAGTTTACATTTTCCTAAATATTTCTTTTGGTATTATTCAGTTTTGTCATGAGGTAGACATTGTATATGTGAATTATATTCTGAATGTACAAAATCTATTTAGCACCAAAATACCTGTTAATGTTCATCTTTTAAAACGAACTTCAGAATTATAAGCCTCAACTGTGTATTTATCCCTGTTACTATTTCTCACTTTAATAATTTGATTGTAACCAACCACAAGATTGCTAAAATAGCTGACAACAATGATAATTAGCAAGACTTTAACATTCACAATTTTTTCCTTCCAATAGATGAATGAACCAAATGCCTATGGAAATACACCTCTTCATGTAGCCTGCTATAATGGACAAGATGTTGTAGTGAATGAACTTATAGACTGTGGTGCTACTGTAAATCAAAAGAATGAAAAAGGATTTACTCCTTTGCACTTTGCTGCTGCATCAACACATGGAGCATTATGTTTAGAGCTTCTAGTTGGCAATGGGGCCGATGTCAATATGAAGGTATGAAACAAAATCAGAACCCTTGCTTTATTTAGGATTTTACTGTTTAAAAGAATCAGTAATGAATACTCTTTAGCCATAAAAGAGAACTACTAATTAACTTAAGAATACAGATGATTCCTTAAAATATGCTGAGTAAAAAGCCTTACACAAAAGTATGTACACTCTTTCCATTTCTATAAGGTTCTAGAACAGATGAAATTCTACTTGTGTGGGGTTCCAGAATTTATAGTTGAGAAAAATAAGAACAGTGGTTGCCTCTGGGAGGGAAGGATCAACTGAGAAAGAGGCATGAGGAAACTTTATGGGGCAATGGTAACGTTTTGTATTAGATTATTAAGTATGAAATGTCCAATTTCCTTAAGTACTAAGTTTGATAGATAGTTGATATCAATGACAGTGTTGTCATTTCAAAGTGAAAAGGCTGAAAATATGCATGCTATTGAATATACCTCAGAATCATCAGTTTGAGTTTATTTTTTATGAGTCTTAGAATTAATTCTACAGTAAATCCCTAATGTAAAAATACATTAGTTTACATTTTCCTAAACATTTCTTTTGGTATTATTCAGTTTTGTCATGAGGTAGACATTGGATATGTGAATTATATTCCCTGAATGTACAAAATCTATTTAGATACCTGTTAATGTTCATCTGAACACTGTCTCTGAAATGTCTCTGACATTTCACTTTGATACTTCTTGTTTTATTTGTATTGTGAAGGTACATTCTTATTCTTTCAAACACAGTTTGGCTTGTGATTATCTGTCAAACTTTTTAAGAGCAATTTTTGTGAAACCATACATAAGTCAAAAATTAATGTTATTTTCAAATATGAGTTCTGTTGTGGCACCAATGCTTGACAGCTCGAAATAACAATGAAGTGTTTGGGAAGGATGTGGCTAATGAATGCACAGTATGTAGTTGGTTTGAGGAGTTCCATTCTGTTGATTTTAATCTCAAAAATGAGCCATGTAGGCGACTTGAGACCAAGGTGAAAAATGATGAGCCGAAAGCTATAGTGGAAGTGAATCCATTTCAACCTAGGTGTGAATTAGCAGCAAGGTTTGACGTTACTATTCCAATAATATTAGACCATTTGAAACAAATCATCAAGGTAAAGAAGCTGGATAGATGGGTTCTGCATAAATTAAACAAGCATCAGAAGAGAAATTGTCTCCAAGCTTGCCTTTCTTTGCTGTCATGACATAAAAGCAAACCATTTCTACACTGTATTGTCACATGCAATGAAAAATGTATTGTTTTTGACAGTTGCAAGCGTTCAACACAATAGTTGGTTAAAGATGAACTGCCAAAATAGCCCAAAACCAAATATCCATCCAAAAAAGCTAATGGTGTCTGTTTGGTGGTTCAGTGCTGGTGTTATCCACTACAGCTTCGTGAAATCTGGTCAGTCAGTTATAGTGGACGTCTACTGCAACCAGCTGGACAAAATGATGAGGATGTTTGTGATGAAACAGCTGAGATTGGTCGGTAGAAATGGTCCAATCCTCTTGTAAGACAACACTAAACCACACGTCATATAAACAACGCTGCTTGAACTATAGCAGCTTGACTTGGAAACACTCTGTCATCCAGCGTATTCACCAGACCTTGCACCAACTGACTACCACTTTTTCCAGGCTTTGGACCACTTCTTGCAAGTAGAAATATCCAATTCTCAACAAGTTGTGGAAAAAGCCTTTCACGATTTCATCACCAGTCACTCTCTAGGCTTCTTCGCTGCTACCATTAAGATGGCAAAACTGTGTCGAGAGTTTAGGTGTATATGTTAATTAATTGTGCTGTTTCTTGTTTGAGATATAATAAACTAAACTTTTAATTCAAAATCTGACATTTCATTTAGGTCATTTAATGATCTAATATTTTGGCAGGCTTTGTATTATATAGATAAGCATTTGTCAAAATTCATAAGGGACTATATTTAAGATTGGTGGCCGGGTTTGGTGGCTCACCTATAATCCCAGCACTTTTCAAAGTAGAGAGGGGAGGATCGCTTGAGCCCAGGAGTTGGAGACCAGCCTTGGCAACATAGTGAGACCCTGTCTCTACAAAAGATTTTTTAAAATTAGCCAGACATGGTGGTGTGCATCCTAGCTACTAGGGAGGCTGAGATGGAATGATTGCTTGAGCCTGGGAGTTGGAGGCTACAGTGAGCTATCATAGTGCTACTGTACTGCCAGGGCAACAGAGCAAGACCCTGTCTTAAAAAAAGGATCATTTTTTTTTTTTTTTTGAGTTGCCCAGGTTGATCTTCAACTCTTCACCTCAAGCAATCCTCTTGCTTTGGCCTCCCAAAATGCTAGAATTACAGATATGGTCCACCTCACCAAACCTCAAAATCTTAATTGCTATGCTTTCTCACAGAATTATACAGTAAAAAGCACACTTATTTTAGCTCCAGAATTTTCATGTATTTCTAAAATTCAAATACTTACTCCTGAAAGTGTGACCAAAACCCAAAACAACTATTCCTTATGTATAACTCACTGTGTTTTTTCCTAAAATTTCAAAAAAGACTTGTAGAGTGAACACCATATACATACCACCTAGATTCTACCACTAATATTTTACCATTGGTTGTTTATCGTATGTCACGATCCATCCATCCACCCACTCAGTTGCCCAGTTATTTTATGCTTTTTTTATTAACTGGACACCAGTGATTAGATTGATGCTTTTAAAGTTGGTCACAGACATCACTACATGTCACATCTAAACACTTCGGTATGCATACCATTAAAGACAGCACCAAATAAACTGAAAGTTACATAATAGCTAATGATATAGGTGGTAAGTCTTCATCATTTTTATGATACTTAATATTTAATACACAAAGATGATTTTAACTACAGCCATTTTATTATAAACAAGTCTCATAGAGACTGAAAAATTTTGTTTGTGATCTTTTGAAGACTGTTGAGATAAATTCTTATTTTTTTAATTTTAATTTTATTTTTATTCTTTATTTTTTGAGACAGAGTCTTGCTCTTTTGCCCTGGCTAGAGTGCAGTGGCATCAACATAGCATAGAGATTAACCTTCCGGCTGGGCGCGGTGGCTCACGCCTGTAATCCTAGCATTCTGAGAGGCCGGGGCGGGCGGATTGCTTGAAGTCAGGAGTTGGAGAACAGCCTGAGCAAGAGCGAGACCCTGTCTCTACTATAAATAGAAAGAAATTAATTGGCCAACTAATATATATAGAAAAAATTAGCCGGGCATGGTGGCGCATTCCTATAGTCCCAGCTACCTGGGAAGCTGAGGCAGCAGGATTGCTTGAGCCCAGGAGTTTGAGGTTGCTGTGAGCTAGGCTGACGCCAGGGCACTCACTCTAGCCTGGACAACAAAGTGAGACTCTGTCTCAAAAA
>VSMD01036403.1:0-44752 GCA_008750895.1 Mirza zaza
GCTGCCACTTCTCACCAACTTCAGGTACCTCCCGGCCTACGTGGGAGTGGAGCTCGGTGCGGGAGGGGGTGTTGCTCAGCTCCAGGTAGGGCTGGCGCCACTGCCAGCCGGCAGCGGCTTAAACCGCGCCTCGCTCCCTCCCTGTTGTGTGCCTCCGAATCCCCGATTTTTACGGAAGAATAATCGATTCGCCTTTGCTTTAGGCTGTAAATGGTCTTATCCCTCCATTTCCCGGTGGATGTCTGCAGGCTTGCGAAGCTGGTCCTGTGGAAGTGCGGATCGCTCGCTTGTGGCTATCCACTTTCTTCACTTTTCGCTCTGGGAGCAGAGAGCCAGGAGGGCACCCCTAATCCGCCATGTTCCAGCCTGATTTTTGAACTTCTCAGCATCTAGGACTGAGAAAATGTCTATTATAAATTACCCAGTCCCTGGTATTGTGTTATAGTGCATAAATGGACTAAGATGTGGGGAGTGGATCAGAAGTCCAGGTACTTAGACTGGACCTGTAGGAAGGTGTAGAACAAAGACAGCAACTCCATAGGTATAAGGGACCCAAAGAACTGAGAATTTTCTGAGAACCTTTCATATCTTTGGCCGCCAGAGCCATTCTTGCCACTTTCTTGCCTATGATTCCAGTCCCTAGTTCTTCCTCTCCAACCTAATGGTTACTAACCCCTAAGAGCAATCTCCTTCTGAGAACCATTTTTGACCAGTATTCATGATGCTAGCTGATTTCAGCTGACCCTTTCTGATAAAGCACTATAAACTCTTTTTTTGAGATAGAACACTTTGAGCCTTCTTATACTCAAAATTCAAATAAACTTTGTGCCATAGTGCTCTGAATGATTCTTGCACATTGATAACTAGGATTTCTGTATCTGAGAATTTTTGAAATGGTTGGCAATAAGATTCGGGAGAAATTGTGGGAAACATGATACATACAACACATTTGCCACAGATTCAATATTGGGGAAAGTGATCTTTAAGTCTAAAGGAATGTGGGACAAGAGACTGCTAACAAAATTCTTCTGCCAGGATTTGCTCATAGACTGAGGCAAGTCTGCACCTGCAGGTGATTGTCATCATTAGTACCTCCTTCAGGAAGCTAGGAAAATCTTAAAGGAGATAGAAATTGTGTCTCCCTTTGTCTCAGGTTCCATTAAGATGCAAATGTCCCAGGTAAATAGTGAGAACAGAATTGGTTTGATCATAACATGTTTGTTTTGGCCATTCATACTATGACAGTATAGACTTAGTAGTTAGAGATTAATCTGGGGGAACTTTATGGGAAATGGGTACCTTGAAAAAGACTTCAAGGAGGTAAGTTTTCAACATTTTAAGATGGAAGCAAATAGCCATAATGGAAATATTTTTCAAGTATTAAAAAAATATTCTAACTTTACCATCGTAATCTTCCACCTCACAGTACTATCCATCAGTTATAGCTCCAAGGCAGAAGAGGTGAGCATTTGAGCTCTCTAATTTGACAGGCTTGAAAACTAGCCTTTATGAAAAGACAGATGTGTAATTCCTTCAGTTTCTGTGTCGGCTAAGAAAACAAATTGCTTTAGGCTGTAAATAGTAGGGTCAGCTCATTGCCTCTAGCTGAAGCCGTCTCCCAGGTCAACATGATTGAGTATAGTGGGGATACTTAAATCTGGGTATTCTTTTCTTTTTCTTCCAACCTTTATAGAAGAATAATTGGTATACCAAAAACTACTCATATTTATGCATACAACTTGGTGAGTTTGGACGTATGTGTACACTTGTGTTACTGTTACCATGATCAAGGTAACAAGCATATCATCACCTCCAAAAATTTCCATGAGTCTCCACTTTTTTAGTGGTAAGAACACTCAATATAAGGTCTACCCTCAATATTTAAGTTCACAATTCTTAACTATAGGGACTATGTTGTACAGCAAACAGATTTCTGGAACCTACTTATCTTGTACAACTAAATACCTCTTGAACATCTTCCCATATCCTCCTCCTCCTCAATCCCTGGTAATTGCCACTCTATCATCTACTTCATGTTTGACTATTTTAGATGTCTCATATAAGAGAAATTATGTAGCATTTGTCCTGTGTGACTAATTTCACTTAGCATAGTGTCCTCCATGTTTATGGATGTTGTCACATACAGGATTTTTTTAATGCTGAATAATCTAGGGTGTGTGTGTCACATTTTCTCGATCCCCTCGTCCATTGATGGGCATTTGGGTTGTTTCCATATCTTGGCTATTGTAAGTAATGCTACTGCAATGAACATGGGAATGCAGGTATCTCTTCAAGATGATTTCAGTTCTCTTGAATGTATCCAGAAGGGTGATTGCTGAATCCTATGAGTGTTCTAGTCTTTTTTTAAGGATCCTTCATACCATTTTCCACAGTGACTGCACCATTTCAGTCCCACTAACAGTGTACAAATGTTCCAACTTCTCCACAACCTTGTCAACAATTGTTCTTTTAATAATCCTAACAAGTGAGTTTATCTCATTGTAGTTTTGATTTGCATTTCCCTGATTATTAGCAATGTTGAGTATCTTTTCATATACCTGTTTATCATTTGTATGTCTTTATTGGAAAAATGTCTATTCAAGTCCTTTGCCCATTTTTTTGAATCGGGTAGTTTGGAGAGTTTTTGTTGAATTTTAGGAGTCTTAATATATTTTGAAAACTAATCCTTTATCAGATATGCAGTTTGCAAATATTTTCTCCCATAGGTTGCCTTTTCACTGTGTTTCCTTAATGTGCAGCAGTTTAATTTGATGTGGTCCCATTCATCTGTTTTTTGCTTTTGTTGCTTGTGTTTTTGGTGTCAATATCTAAGATATTGTCAAGACCAATGTCAAGAAGCTTTTCTCCTGTGTTTTCTTCTAGGAATTTTACTCCTTCAGATCTTATGTTAAATTTCTTAATTATTTTTTGTGTATGGTGTAACATGAAGATCTGATTTCATTTTTTTTTTTTTTTTTGCTGTAGTTATCTAGTTTTTCCAACACAATTTACTAAAGAGACTATCCTTTCCCTATTGTGGATTCTTTTCATCCTTGTAGATTAGTTGACCAGTCTATTTCTGGGCTCTCTATTCTGTTCCATCGGTCTATATGTCTGTTTATGCCAGTATCATACTATTCTAATTACTATAACTTTATAATATATTTTGACATCGGGAAGTGTGATGCCTCCAGCTTTTGTTACTGCTTAAAATTGCTTTGGTTATTCTGAGTCGTGTGTGTGTGTGTGTGTGTGTGTGTGTGTGTGACATATACAACACAAATTCTAAGATTACTTTTTCCATAAATGTCTTTGGGATTTTGATAGGCCTTACACTGGATCTGTAGATTACTTTGGGTAGTATAAATAGTTTAGCAGTAGTCTTCCAATCCGTTAACATAAGATGTCTTTCTATTTGTGCCTTCTTTAACTACTTCAGCATTTTATAGTTTTCAGTGTATAAGCCTTTCACCTTTTTAGTTATGTGCAATCCTAAGTATTTCTTCAACTGTCTTTAAATTTATTTATAAATGACAATAAAAATTGTATATACTTAAATCGCACAATTTGATTTAATATACACATTGATTTGTCATAATCAGGCTAATTAATCCATCACCTTACATAGTTAGCTTTCTGTGTATTTGATGAAAACACTTATGATCTACACTTTTAGCAAAAACAATATTAACTATAGTCACATTGTGTATTAGATTTCCAGAATTTACTTATTTTGCATAACTGAAACTTTGTATTTTATTCTTACATTTTTGTATTCTTCCATGCTACTGTACCTGGGATTGTGTTCTTAATTTATTTTTTAGTTTTTTGTTGGTTTGTAGAAGCACAACTGATTTTTGTATATCGACTTCATTTCTTGCGACTTTACTGAATTTGTTCTAACAGGTTGGATTTTTGTGTGGATTCTTTAGAGTTTTACATATAAGATGTCATCTACAGAGATAATTTTTCTTTTCTGATTTGTATGCATTTTATTTTTAAATTAACTTTTTTTTGCCTAATTGCTCTAGCTAGAATTTCCAGTATAATGTTGAATAGAAGTGGTGAGAATGGGCATTCTTGTCTCCAGATCTTAGTTTTCAGGTTTTCACTGTTGAGTATGATGCTAACTGTGGGCTGCTTATACATGACCTTTGTCGTATTGAGACGAGTTCATCCAATACCTAATTTGTTGAATTTTTTTAATCATGAAACGGTGCGTCAAACTTCCCATTGGCTGAGACTTTATCAGAGGTACATCACAGTCAAAGGCTCTTCATCTCAAATATTTCTTTCCCCCTCCTCTGTCAGGACCTGTATCCTAATCTTCAAATACTTACCTTGGTACTTCTACTATCTCTTCCCTTTATCATCTATAAGCGCTCCCTCAAAAATTCTCTTGCACTTAAAATTCCATTCTGGTGTCTGCTCACTGGGGAGCCTGAACTGACATAGCTTCTGTTGAACGTTTTCAGACCTAGGTATTGAAGGGACATCTGAGAATTTCTTCCATAGCATAGGGAATATGCTCATATCCACTATAGAGCCTTAGCATAAGAGATTGATGAAAAAGGAGACTGTTATGTAGGGTAAGGGAAAGAAAAGCTCACATCTTCTGGCCTGAGGGACTGTAGACAGGAGTTAAGTGTTAAGAGAGCTGAAGTATAAGGAATATACATGAACATTCTGCTAGGACAGGCAATCCATCATGGGGGATGAGTGTCCTTCCATGTTCTTGCTAGAGGTGGCAAGAATGCAAACCCTTGACTATATTTACCTGGGGCACTTGTCTCAGAGTTGTACTGGCAGCCAGAAACCTTGAGGAATGATGTAATGCATCCTTGTAGAACCAAATACAAAGCAGCAGATTCCCTAAGACCCAGTATTCCTTAACTGTGACTCCAACCCATTGTGTGCTCAGTATTTACCTGGACCATTTTGTGTCACTTCCATGAAACTCAGAGGCAAGGGGAACCAGTAACATGATACTCGTGCTGCTTGTTATGTTATTAGTCTTATGTCTGATCCAGAAACCTTATGTATTCTGACAGCATCTGTGATAACAAGCTATGTTATTAAATTACAAATTGGGCAAAATCCTAAGCCTTGAAAAATTCTCTTCTGTTGCTTTAAAGCCCCAAATCATGGAAAAATGAGTAAAAGGTTCCTGTGGTAGAAGAACCTAGATCCCATGTGGAAGAATTGGTGAGGGTTGCCCATAAATGACTTATACACCAACTCGTGACTAGGTCTCATTAAAGAAACCTAGTGACATATTGGGAAGCTAAGTGGACAGAGGTCTGGACATCAACTCGCAAAGTGCACGTGAATCCCCGAGTTGAGGAAAAAATTACTAAAAGTTTTTGTATTGCCTGTGGAAAGAATTAAATGAAGTCAAAGATAGTGGCCAGTTAACTTTACCAGAAGAGGCAAGTGGTATTACATATGGTCTACCTGGCCAGAGTATCGAGTGAGGGGCAGCATAGATCCCAAAGTTACTTAGTGCCAGAGATTTTGGATAATGAGTCATCAAGGCCTTAAGAGAGAACAATATCTTAATGGCATCATAACTCAACTGAAGACTCCAGGATCCCAAAAACACTCTAAGATATGACTTGGATAATGAAGAAACAGTCATTCACAATGACTCAAGATCACACAAGTCATCTTCCCACATACCCCTGAACCACCTACCCTACTTCTGAGAGAACTTGCGCATGAGATAGCACTTGGGCATCTGAGACTGAGTATTAGTGTCAAAAGTGCTAAAATGGGGGTTTCCTGCTACCCGGATTCTGGGATCTTGTGAAAAAGAGCTAGAATTGATGAAGACTAGTAAATCATTTTCTCTGCCCATCCAAGTTGTAATGTAAATGGATTTGTATGTCTATCTTATAACATGCTGGGAGATTAGGATAGCAAAGTAAAAATGCTAGATATTTGAGTCTTCTCAGTTTGTGAATAGCATAGAACATACATGCAGGGGTTTAGAATGTCATATTAAGGCATTTTTTTCAGGAGAGTAATAGAATTTACAATACAATTTAAAGAGGTTCCTTTTCCTTTAAAAATACATCTATACATATATAAATAGGATTAAGAGAAGAATGATGTGAGACAGGAGTTAGAAATTAAAAACCTAGACTGAAGCATTCCCTTGGCACAGAAATAACTTTTTATATAAGAGCCTTGTACTGTACCAAATACAGAAATCTACCACATGCTTCAAACTTAGTCTATAAAGAAATATATATAGCATATCAAATCTCAAACAATCTCACTTATGGATTCTCAGAAAACATTTTGTAGTATTTTCTTTTTTCGGCTATGTTGAGCTATATCATAAAATGTGGCAAAATGCAGTTTTAAAGTCTAGAAATGCTTTGACTACTTGTCTACAGATAGATGTGACAAACCAAAATAAACAAATTCAGTGTTCCAATGTGTCCTCTGTAAATGGAATTAATTGAAGAAACGAGACATTCTCACATTTAAAAACAAACTTCAAGCTAATTTGCAGATTGCTACTAAGAATATATCTGCAATATCACCCCTGATAGAGTAAAAATGATAAACTTCCATTTATATGCAACTTTTAGGGACTAGTATATATTTGACATTATCATACTCTGGTGAATAAAGCTTATATGACAACGAAATATGAATTTCAAATTTTAGAAGATGACATTGCAGTAAAATTAGCATTAAGTTTATTTTGCATATAATATTTGAGGATTTAGATCATGTTTTATGATACAACAGAAAACCCCTCAAACCCATACCCAGTAAGGCAGGTTGCATTCCTTTGAAAATTAGTTTGGTAAACAAATGTACTATACATAAGAAAACAATATCATAAACAGCTATTGGATTGCTTCAAGATTCCACAAGGATGTTCTCAACAGGTATGTCCCTGAAATACTTCCAGTTATATTAATGAGCCTGAGATGTGCTTTCTGAAAGTTGAGGCCCTGCAATGAGAAAAGGAGGGGAGAAGGCACTGGCATCAGGATACTTGGGAGGTGGACAATGGGAGACATGAAAGAGGTTATAGAAAGAATTTTTAAAGTTTATTCCTTTTCCTGAATAAAGGGCAAAACATAAGGAAAATTGCATTAAAAGGCTTATCTCCTATTTCTTTTTTTCTTATCCCTCAGAGCATGTTTCACCTTTTGTTACTTTTAAATGACTCAACCAAGGCCTAAATTTTCCCTTAAAGTGTTCCACTCTAAAAAGCCAAATAACACTTTCCTTTCTTTCCTCTACTTCCTGCCTCTGTCCCCACCACCAATCAAAAATCCCATTTTAACAGTCCAGGTGACTCCAGCCAGCTGTTAACTGGTTGATCTAATTGACACTGCTTGCTTGAATTCCAGCCCACTCAATTCAAGTGTTGGCATTTTAAAGAAGTTGGCAGGACAAATTGAAGACATCATTATTTGACAAAATTTTAAAAACTAGAGGAAAAGGCTCTCATACTTACGAAGTGTTTCACATTTTGGGACAGGGGTATACCTCGACGTGTGAGAGTTTAGCCTGGTTCGGCAAACCTAAACTTTAATAGCTCATCACCTTTATCAAAAGATAACTAGGCAATTTCAATGAAAGAATCAGCTTTTCAACAAATGGTCCTAGAATAGCTGGATAGCCGCATACAAAGAAATCTTGACGCTTCTGAAATACACAAAATTAATTTCAAATGGATCATAGGTCTAAATGTAAGAGGTAAAACTATAAAACTTTTAGAAGAAAATATTGTGGAAAACATTAGCAATACTTGGCAAATATTTAATTTAATACAAAAAGCTTGATTGAAATGTCAATTTGGATTATAAAAAAGTTTGCTGGTCATGACATTACCAAAATGAATGCAAAATGCACAAAGACTGAAATAGTTACAAGGCCTTTATCAGATACAAATTTTGTATCTAAAATACATAAGAATGCTTATAATTTAATGACTAAATCAAAATGGCCCAAAGATTTGAACAGTTGTGTCCCCAATGAAGGCATTAAAAGATGCTCAACATCATTAGTCATCAGGGAAATGCAAATTAAAAACCAGTGAAATGCCACTTATACACCTAATAGAATGGCTAACATTAAAAAGACTGAACACACCAAGTGTTGGTGAGAGTAAGGAGGAAATGAAACTTTCATACACTGCTGGTGAAAATGCGAAATTGTATAATCAACTTGGAAAATAATTTAGTAGTTTACATAAAACTTAAATGCCCATTGACTACACAATCTGGAAATTCCCCTCCTAGGTATCGACCCAAGAGAATAAATGTGTATGTCCCTGCAACAACTTGCACATAAATGCTCAAAGCAGCTTCCTTTGTAATAGACAAAAACTGGAAACAACTAAAATGTCCCTCAATTTTCTATACCCATTATAGTGGAATTCTCCTCAACAATAAACAAGCTATTGAAACACTGAAAAATTTTGGAATAATCTGAAAATTGTTAAAGAAACTAGACAAATAGAAAACATACTTTGCATTTTGTATAATTATGTATAAATTAATTGATAGTGACATAAAAGAGATGAGTGTGGTTGCCTGGATTGGGTTGAGGAAGTAGAGGGGGGAAGGCAGGAGGATTACTTTGAGGACAGGAGTTCAAGATCAGCCTGAGCAAGACCTAGTCTCTACAAAAAACAGAAGTTAGCTGGGCATGGTGGTGCCTGCCTTGAAGTCCCACCTACTCAGGAGGCTGAGGTGGGAGGCTCCCTTGAGCCCAGGAGTTGGAGGTTGCAGTGAGCTATGATAATGCCACTGCACTCCAGCCTAGGTGACAAAGCAAGACCTTGTCTCAAGAAGAAAGGAAAAAGATAGCTTGGCTTTCATACTCAAAAGTGTTTTTTTTTTTTTTTTCCCTCCAGAAGGTATTTGAACATGGTATTTTCATCAAAATCCCATTTTATAGGCTCAAACAATATTACACATGGCAAGTGTTCTAAAATCATCTTGTCCAACCACCTCATTTTATGTATTTGGAAGCTGAAATACATTTTATGTTTGGATACAGAGAAACCATGTGGTTTTCCTAGTTACCAAAGTGGGAAACAGAACTCTGGTCTGGCCCAGGCCAGAACCCCTTTCAGACACTCTAGAGATGTTTGTTGCTTTATAGTCCATGAGACCAAATTTCCTACCAGTGACAGGAACAGATGTTGAAGAGTGCTCTCAAAGTGTCATGTTCAGAGATTACATGACAAGGGAAAAAAAAATGAACTATCCTTTGATGTCTTATAAAATGTAAATTCCGAATACTTTGTGTCCATATTTTCCTATCTTGCTATAATTATCAATAATGAATCTTTGTCCATGATTCACCTATTTTCAGAAAGCATGCTAAAATATTACTTTTTCATAAACTATTGTCACAAAATTTCAAACATGTAGAATTCACCAACAGGGTAACTGATATTTTTTTGCATTGAGTGATATTGCTAAAATCTGAATTAAGTAGAGTTAATTCACCAAATTATGAGTTCAGGAGATGGAAAAGCCTATCCCACACCAGTATAAATAATTTTCATTTAAATTTTAGTTAATCTTTTTCTTACATCAATAGATGATGTCTATAGCAGATCCTGCTGTTTTTCTATCAAAAAAACTCTCCCATTCTCCTCCTTATGGATTTACTTCATATTTTATTGTGGGGTTACAAATGACCTTTCCCAGATTTCCTGATATGGATGTTGACTCAATCCTGGGAAGAAGGCCTCTGGGGCTTTTGTGTGGTGGTGTTGGGGTGGGAGATGAGTAGAAAATCTCTTAAGGTACTGTCTTTTGTACTTGTTTGTGTGAAGAAATAAATAGGTAGAGCATCTGTCAGATGACAAAGCCAATTCCTAAGAGAGCAGAGGGGAAAGATGGATATTACCTGAACTTTTGAAAATGTTGCTCTGCCACAGAATTAGCCAACACTGGAACTGGCTTCCTTTGGATTTCTAGTATATGAAGGAATAGACATCCTCTTCATTTAAATAACTTTTTTTATTACTTGAGTCTAATATCTAATATCTAATATGTTATTACTTGAGTCTAATATCCTATCACTGATTTATCATCCATTCATTTATGCTTTATTCAGCTAAAATAACACTTTCTGTCTTCATCTTGGGCTTGATGGGCAGTAAACCGAGACATCTACAGTTTTCTACAATGAATGTCAATTTTCATTCTTATTGCAATCACACTCTAAGGCTCTGCTGAAACATATAAAAATGTTTAATTTCATTTTATAATAGGTATATCTTGTCACTTATAAGAATGCGTAACATTTGATCTGGATTCTTATTTTGTGTCTTTATTTTACCTTGTACTAGCACAGTTCTCAATTTTGAGGGTCAGTGATCATCTAACAATTAACAAATATTATGGCCCTTTCTTCAGAAGAAAACATGGATATAATTTTAGGAAATTCATTAATCACTTTGGGATAATTACAGCCTGATGGATTTATTCACTCATGACATTTAGTATCCATGACCAATTATTAGATTCTAGGGACAAGGGTAAACAAAGTACAGTTCCTGCCCACAAAAACTTTTTACAAAGTAAATCAGCAATCTTAATACAGTGGCAAATGTGCTACAAAAAAGCTGACCACAAAAAACTGTGACGCCACATAATAGTCCTGCCTTACCTATCCTGGGAGACTAGGAAGGTTTTGCAAGTACTGAGAGCATTTCAGGAAAATCCAGTAGAGGAAAGGCCTCAGGTCAGATAGTTAGGCAGACTAGGGAAAATAGAAATAAGCATGGTAGGCAGTGTAAAGAGTATGGGAGGGAAAGAAGACTGACATGATTTGAACAAAGTTAGGTCAGGAGAGAATGTGAAGCCAAGGTAAAGGGTGCTAAGTAGTTTTCTATCATCAATGCAGAAAGCCATTGGATGGTTTCAAGTATCGGTAGGACATGACCCAATTTGTGCCTTAGAAAGATGGCTTTGGCTGCTGGGAGAAAATGGATGAGAAAGAGGTAAGAGGAGCGGCAGAGAGGCCAGTGAGGAGGGCTGAGGCAGAAATTCAGGAGAGAAAAAGTAGAGGTCTAAACTAAAAAATGAAAAAGGTGAAAACATATTTACCTAATTGCCATACAAAGTAGCCCTCACACATCATCAGGTGGTCTCAGAGGTTCATTGCTTTGGCTTTTGTGAGAATTTCATTGTGTGACCTCTCGCCTTGCATGTCTGTAATCTACAAATTACTTCTGTTTCCTCATCCCTAAATAAAGAAGCCTACCTCAAAGAGGTCTTGTTTTGTTTTTAATGTTAAATGAGGTGTAATGCTTAGAAAATAATTAGTATTTGGCAATAAGTACTCATTCATATAAAAAATTTTTCACCCCCCTCAAATTTTACCTTGACTTGACCTGTCCATGAGCCTCTTTAAAATCAAGTTCATGGTTGTATTTCCAATGTACTAAACTAGTAGAATTTTATATTCAGAATAACTTGCTGTCATCCAGTGAATGACCATATCACCCTGGTTTTAACAGGAAAAAAATGATTTTACAAAATTGGAAGTTGAGATCTGTGCACCTCATATTAAATCTATGCCTTGACTTTGTATTTCAAAAGCCAACGAAAAGTCGGGGTGGGAAGGATAGCCCTACAGCATAAAATAGACATGGAGGGCAAAGCCAAGAGCTACAGGGAAGTATTTCTAGGCCTTGCAACTTAATGGGGGTTGCTCAGCTGTATTTTTTTTTTTATACCTACATCTATTTAGCATGCAACAAACTTTATCATAGTTTTAGAATGTGTAGTAAAAAGAAGTCAGGCTTTGCTGTGAGACAGATCTGAGTTTGAATTCTGATTGTATTGTTACTCACTGAGGATGGCTAAGTACTTCGCCCTCTGCCCTTAAATGAGAAAACTAAGATACATGAATGATCCTAATGTATTTTACAGTTTTGGAGTTAAAGAACTTTTTTAAACATCCTGTCACATCTTCTGGTTTATCTCATAAGTGCTAAATTATTGTTAAAACACTAGAAAAGAATCTCAACAGGCAGTTTCTGAATGTGTGTTTGTGCTAGGTGAAAGGGGTGTAGAGATCAACAAGGCAGTCTCTGCCCTCTTGGAACACATGGCCTAATGAGAGTTTGAGAAACCAACAAGGTCAGTCTAGTGAAACAAATGCTGTATCAGAAGTACATATAAAAAAGGAGCAATTGTCTCACCTTAGGGTGAGAGGTTGCTTTCCTTGCTAGACTGTTAGCTTTTAAAAATGTGGTTTTCAATGTGGGAATAATGGAAAGATCCCTATATGGAAGCATATTTAAAGTCTTAAGGTATACATGCATTGTACATACATACTCTAAGACTTTAAATATATATACACCATGTATAATACACACATAAAATTATACCATCAACATTTTCTGTTTGGAAAACACAAAACTATTTAATAGTGCAAACTATAGAACATGGGGCTTGACCTAGTGTTTGCTTGTCTGGGAAAGACTTTCTTTCTCCATGTATGAAACTTAGTTTTGCAAGATACAAAATTCTTGTCTTGACAGTCCTTCTGTTTACGGAGAGTAAAGCTAGGACCCACTCCTTTCTGGGTTGTAAGGTATCTGTTGAGAAGTCTTAGTCTGAGTTTTCCTTTGTAAGTGACTTGATGCTTTCACTTCATGGCTGGTAGGAGTTTCTCCATGTTGACTTTAGCCAGTCTGATCACTCTATGTTGTTGGTGATATCCTTTTTGGAATGAATCCCCTTGTTGTTCATTTAGCTTCTTGTACGTGTATATCTAAATCTCTAGCAACACCAAGGAAGTTTTCCTCAATTATTACCTAAAATAGGTATTCCAGACCTTTTGCTTTTTCTTCACCCTCAGATGTCCAAGATTCTTACATTTGACCATTTTACATGATTCCATATTTCTCAGACTTTGTTCATTTTGATTCTTTTATTTTTGACTGGGTTAATGCAAGAGTTGTCTTTAAGCTTTGAAATTCTTCTGCTTATCCTATTCTTTCCACTGTGTTTTATATTAAGTAAATTTTTCATTTCTAGAAGTTTTTTTAAACATCTCTTTAGTGAATTTTTTATTTCCTGAATTTTTCTGTTTGAGTTGGTTTTCCATCTTCTGGATCTCATTGAGCTTCCTTAAAATCCATATTTGGAATTATCTGTCATTTCAGTATCTTCATTTTGGTTGGGATCCATTGCTAGAGAGCTGGTGTGCTCTTTTTGGGGTGGCTCTTCTCACTCTGATTTTTCATATTTCCAGAATTCTTGCCCTGATTCCTTTTCATCTGGAGAATTATATTTGTTTAGATGGGAAAATTTCCCCACCCCGATCTTAAGGATGTGCCTGTATCATATATTGAGGTAAAGACCTTTGTCTTTGCTTATGGGTACTTTGATATAGGGGTCTGGGTTCTGGAAGAAAAACATTCCCACCTACCATTTCCACTGAGTTCCAAATTCCTATGGGCTTGATCTCTGCCAAAATCCTCCTTTTTGTTCTGCTCTGCAACTACTTCTGGTAGGTTCTGGTACTTTTCTCCCAGAGTTACATGTGGGCTTTTTTTTTTAATCTATTCCTCCTTTCTGTTTAAATCAGAATATCTATCAACCATGACCTTTATGCCTCTCCCATCATTGTATGTTAGAACAGATAACTTGTTCCTATACTCTCACAGGTGCACATATGGATAGGAATGTGCTCCAGAGGTGTATTTGATGGATTACACCCTGAGCCTCATCTACACCTGATTTAGAAGATTTAGATCATAAGATTGAAGACTTTTGAACTTACTCTGTAACAGAATGAGATGTTGAACCTTGATGGGGTAAATGTATTTTCCATTTGGGAAGCCTGTGAATCTTTGGGGGCCAGGGCTGGACTACAGTATGTTAGGGAGAATGATCCCCCAAACATGTACACACCTTTTAATCTCTCAAACCTGTGAATGTTACATGACAAAAGGGATTTTTCATATCACTTTATAAACTTTAAAACAGGTTATCCTAAACTATCTGTGTGCCCAATATAATCATATGAGCCCATAAAAGCAAAAAATAAATTATCTAAATGAAGACAGAGACATTCAGCATAAGAGGAAGTCAGATTCTAAGCCTCAGAAGGAATTTCAGGCCTACAACCATAAGAAACAGAATTCTATCAATAACCTGAAGGAGCTTAAAGTATTAAAAAGATTCCTTCCCCAGAACCCAGCCAATTCATACATTGATTTTGGTCTTTGAGATCCTAAGCACAGATTCCAACTGAGACATGTGCCTGAACTTTTGACCTATAGAAATTGAGAGTGAATTTGTGTTTTAAGCTTCTTCCAAAAAAATAAAAAAACTCAACCATTTTTTCAAAATAGGTTGAGTTTATGGAATAATCCTCAAGGATCACCCTGTTTGTCATCACCCCTTTTATTTTGGAGGGGTATGTGAAAATTGAGTTTATAATTTTGTTTTCCCTTTTCTCAGAAATCTCTTCTGATCCACAGAGGAGATAACTTACATGTTGGAAGCGCTCTGAATTTCCTAGCCCTGACTGGTGTTATACCAACCTGAAACCACTTTTCATCATTTTTTCCAGATACCATTATTTGCATAACTTTAAATATCCCAGATGTTCTAGAACATTTGTGGGCTCATTTCATTTTGCATATTTTTGTTCTTCATCTCTCTCTTTCTCTGTGCTTTCCCTTGTGTATTAGTCTGCTTAGGCTGCTATAACAAAACACTATAGTCCCAGATCATTTAAACAACAGACACTTATTTCTTACAATTCTGGGACTTAGAATTCCAAGACCAAGATGCCAGCAGATTCAGTTTCTGGTCAGGATTCTCTTCTGAGTTTGCAGATAATGTTCTTCCTGTCTTCTTGCTGTGTCCACACATAGCTCACCCTCTCACTCTCTTCCTTTTTCTTATAGAGTCATTAATCCCATCTCACGAGTCCCATTTTCATGACCTCATGTAACCTTAATTATCTTCCAAAGGATCCCTCTCCAAATACTACCACATTAGGGCTTAGAGCTTTAATGTATGAATTTGGGGGTGGGGCAGTTTGACACAATTCAGTCCATAGCACTTTGCCTGTAAGTTTTACTTTTGCTTTCACCTCCTCACCCCCACGGCAGGGGAACTAAACCAGAAAAAGACTGTTGGACTATTCTAGCCTCCAGTACTAAGATGACTTGGGAGTGTCATATTCGAGAGATCCCAGAGCACAAACAGGAGTGGGGAAGGGAATAAGAGGTTAAGTCACCAGGGGACCTGAGATGAGTCTGTGTCCTAGCTTTAGATGGCTTTATATGCAGTGTCTATATGTTAAAGTCCCAGGCAATGTTTGGTACCAAGATTCATGCTTCTGGAGCTACCCCAAACTGACAGTAGCTCTAATGCCCTAGTTGGCATGTTTCACGTGGATTCTTTTCAATGGGCAGAATCTGGGCTTCCCACTACCACTATCTTCTGCCAGTCACATGCCAAGAGGCCTGATCCCTGCTTTGCATTTGTGGTCCATAGGCATGTTAATCTTTGTTCCTTTTGTTGTTGTTGTTGTTGTTTTCTATTTTTATATACCTTTTTACTTTTGCCACATTACAGCTCCTCTGAAAGAATGACTTCTCAATGCCATCCTGACCAGGAGTCTCAAGATCCATAATTAGAAGTACAGTTGACCATTGAGGAACGTGGGCTTGAACTATGAGAGTCCACTTATATGTGGATTCGTTTTCAACCAAACATGGATCAAAATGACAGTATTTGTGGGGTATGAAACCTGAGCATAAGGAAAGCCAACTTTTCCTATGCAAGTTCACAGGAGCTGACTATGGAACCCGAGTATGTGAGGATTTTGATATATGCAGGGGTTCTGGAACCAATTCCCTGTGTATACCATAGGACTTTTGCCAGCATTATAAGTAATTGAATACTTTTTACAAGCTACACTCTTGTTATTTCATGTTGTATAAAATGAAGATTTGAAATTTTTCTAATGAACACTTCATATTCTCAGAACAAATATAACTTGATATCCAATTAGTTACACAGATAAATAAAAATTAACACTTCTACACCTCATGAAGTACTTGGTCTAGTGCCTGGGACACAGTTTTTGAATAAAAAGTTGGGTGCATATTCTGTTTGACTAGGCAAGAGATTTCTAGTCAACATGATGGTGTCTCTTCTTTTGACTACAGGTAGAACAGTTCATCAAATAGTACACTAAAAAGAGGTCCTATGTTGTAATTACAAGTTTGAAATATGGATAAAAGTTACCATTAATGGCATTGCCACATCATAAAGCCATCAGTGGAATTATGCTGGAGCTGCTGCCAAATACTTAGTAGTTGAGTAGGGGCACTGGCTTACACCTGTAATCCCAGCAACTAGGGAGGCTGAGGAAGGAGGGTGACTTGAGGCCAGGAGTTCAAGACCAGCCTGGGCAAACATAGCAAGATCTCATTTCTAGAAAATTTTTTTAAAAATTTAGGCGGGTGTATGGTGGCTCATGCTTGTAGTCCTAGCTACTTGGATGTCTGAAGCAGGAGGATACTTTAAGCCCAACAGTTATAATCATAACTCACTGCAGCGAATTATGATCCATGCTACTGCACTCCAACCTGAGCAACAGAGAAACTGTTGTTTTTTTTTCCTTCAGAGATGATGTAACTAGTCACAACACCAAAACAATTAAATTTGCTTCAAACAAAAAATCCCAAGAAGTTCGTTTAACACTAAACCTTATTTTTAAATGGCCTTTTCAAGGTCTTATAAAAATATCAGAGAAAACATCAATTCAGATACATTAAGATAGAACTTGAGGCTTGCAAAAATCATAAACATTCAACTAGTTACCATTCTAAAAGCATTCATTTTTCATATCTCTTATCTGGATGAAGCTTTGAAAATGATTTTTTGGCTACTGGTCCTAGAAATATGGTGTAGTATAAATAAACTCAACTGCTGGAAGGTAATGATACTAACAGTTCCTTCTTAGGAAATTTGGCTTATGAGCTTCACAGGAGAAAAAATTGAATTTTTTTTCTAACTTCTTAAAAAATGGTGTTACATTGGCATGGTATGTTTACATTTAGGCTTAATGTATGAAACTTGAGTTCAGTTGAAAGAAACTTCTCAGACAGCACTTGAAGGTTTAGCAAATATTTATTTTTCATCTAAGTTGAACCAAATAGAAAATATACATAATGGTACAGTTAAACTATGTAGTGCATAGTGGCAGATCCATGTTATAGTGAGAAATACATTGTCAATGGTCCCTGGAGCTTGTTACCAGATAAGTCGCATGGCTTACAGTCAGTGAAAAAAAACAATATGGCACATGCTGTTGTGGACCCAGCCAAGAAATTAAAAGGATGCCATACAGACAAGAATACCCCAATACAGTGCTCTAGCTTATAACTAAGCCATTTAAACACAAACAGAACACATTCAATTTATAATGAAAGCCAAAATATAAAGCTATGCTTCCAAGAAAAGAAAAATAAACATACTAGTTTAAATAACACTGCTACAATTCAGAGTGTCTGTGGAAAATCTATTATTTATATCTGATTCAAATGCAACAGTCGTTGGCCTGGAAAAATGGAGTACTTCTTTAAAATATAACTCAGGTGTTATACTTTGCCATGAGAAAAAGAACACGGACTCCTTATTTGCATCATAAGTGTGGCATTTTTCTCCTGGAATCTGAAATATTTATATAATACCAAGTAGTTTTCATAATGTATTTGTCAGGCTAATGTCATGAGGCAGTTCATTTTAAGGACAACAACTGCTGTGTTTGTTTCATGCTTAACATCAACACTCAAAATGACTTATTGTATTTTACAAATTTTACAAACGTTCATAATCACTACAAAGATTTACAAAACCCTAAACCCTATAGGAAATATTAGACAGTAAAAACATGCTAGGTATTTAACTTTGAAAAGGAACATAACTCTAAAATATATATATGGAATTGCCACTTACTAAATAGGCAAAGACTTTGTTCCCTTTTTTTCTAGGGCTCTTACTAATGTTTCTATTTTTAATCCCTATTTCTCCAAGTCAATTGCTTTTGCACTGAAATATTCAGTAATTAATACAAAAGAAAAAAGCAAAGTAGAATGTTAAACATGGAAGAGACTTCACAAATCATGAAGTAAAATCCCTTTTAATTGTAATCCTCCTTCCTCACAAATCTGGTTCTCTAGCTCAATGAGTGACACTTTTGAGAAGGCAGAAAACAGGGCTCACCTCCTGAGGCTCATTCTATTCACAGGTCTTCCCCCTTAACAGAATAACAGAAGCAGGAGACTGACGCTATATGGAGGCGTCCCTTCAAGTTTAGGGTGGGTGGTTGTGATTTTTGCTCAGCTGTGCATTCCTAGAGGGCAAGATTCCTCTCCTCCTCCAAGTTCATGTTTGGGGGCAAAGCAGTGGGGTCAAGAGTAAACTCTTAATCCCTCCAAGTCTTGCAGGTGCCTGTATGTGCCCTTCCGGAGTTCAAGGATAATCCATTCCTTTGTATTTTCCAAGCCTGGGCATTTCTCAAAGTGACTTTGAATTTGAATTCTAACCCCAGATAGAACAAAAGACTGGCGGTATGTTTTCGTGGTATGTTTTCAAATTGTCAAGGAAGACAGAGCAACGTAGCTGACTAGTTTGGTGACAGGGCAACGCAGATTTAAAATATGTGGTGTGTACATGTTGGTAGGGGAGGAGAGACTGAGGAAATGAATACTGCAGGACATGGGACGTAACCTTGAAAACTGCTGGTGCTCTCTTGCTGTGTGTGTCTCTCTCTCCTCCTCTCTACTTCCCTGGTTCTCTTAAGCTTCTGCTATAAACAGGCAGGTAGCACGATATGAGAGAGATGCACACACTCATATAATTCTATACCTGATTATATATGTAATTTAGTGCTTTCCCTAAATTGTGAACCTGAGTCCTCAGAATTTTATCAGGTTATTTTCAAATTGGCATCATTATAAGCTTTCTTTGGGTTAAATTTATTTTCCCAGAATGAATTTTAGCATTTTATGTTGAAATATTTTTCTGGTTAATAGCTTATTTTAGTCAAATGGCTTTTTTGTGCATTTAATCCTTAAGACTTGTGTCTTAGAAAAGTACTTTTCCTCAGCCTTATTGCTTCAATTACCAAATATTTAGTTCCCAAATGACAACATTGTTACAACCATTAACTACTTGTCTGTGTTATGATTAACAGGATTAACTGCTTGTGCCTTGTGCTTTTCTTTTATTAAGTAAGATACACGAGAAAATCCTGCTTTTCTTGTGTTAATGGAAGCATATTTTCAATAAATTACATGTCATTGATTTATCTGTTCACTTCAAGTATTGCAGACATAAAGTTTGCTACTCTGATCTGTGTTTTATGGTTGCATTTCTCCAAACTAAGCAGGATTTTACTGAAATACAGTCCTTAAAAATAACTTTCAATACATACTGTTTTCAATTGCTGTTGGTGGGCAGCTATGACCTCCGGTGGATATCTAGGCAAATAGCAAGTAGGTTTTTCAGAGGATGTCAGCTTTCAATACACTTTGTATTTGTTAGATCTTCTGGTATTTGACTTATCTGAATAAACTTTTTTAAAATAGTAATTTTAGAATGAAATTACAAACTATTAAAAGTTGCCAACACTCTAACTTAATTGTATGGCCTATTGCAGGGTGGGGAACCTGCAGCCTTGGGGCCATGTGTGGTCTTCTGGATGCTTGAGTGCAGCCTTTTGACTGAATCTAAATTTTACAGAACAAATCCTTTTTATTAAAAATAAGTTAAATTTAATACAGGGATTTGTTCTGTGAAGTTTAGATTCAGTTGAAGGGCTGTGCTTGAGGATCTTGGAAGGCCATATATGGCCTTGAGCTAACTATAAAAAATGAAACATTAAAATTCTAAATTATTTATAATCTTGTATATCATCCACTTTCAGTTTTTACTTAAATGAAAACATCTCATGAAAATCTCATTTTAGAAAGGTAATTATTAAATACTTAAAATAGAAGAAAAGACTTCAAGAAATATTCTCAAATACAAAATTTTGGTAATATTCATAATAGAAAGGTAAAAATACTCTGAACATCTCAGTGGTTAAGTGAACTCACAATCTTCCTGTCTGTAAATATAAAACAGAAGAAAATTTGGTATCTGATAGGAAACACTGTAATCATAAATAAACCGTTTCTATGTCTTTTAGATTTCAGGGAAGATGATTTACAAATGTAAAATTTTAAGCTTTAGTAGACCTTCAGTGCTACAAACTCTTCTGACTTGTGAGATAATCTATAAACAGAATACCTCTGTATTAAAGCATGGCATCAGCTTTAACAATTCTTAAAAATTTCAGTTAACTGTTTCTGAAAATGGACTAGACGTATCATCTACTGATCAATTTTCAAATCTTTCCTAGGCAGTTGTATCTGTAGAAGAAAAGGAAATGTATGAGAATATACTTTTTCTACCACAAGAGGGCAGCAAAAATCGTTTACAGTAGTTGCAATTAGTATAACTCCGTCTGATTTGACTGACTTTGGTATCTTTCTGAGAAGTTACCTTCACTTCATTCTTTCCTCACTGGAGTGAAATTTAAAGGATGTGTTTTTGTTATGAAACGATAATACTATGAATGTGATTTTGTGAATGTTTTATGAACAGCACAAGCCTCAGAGTGACCACATTTTTCCTTCATGGTTTACAGCAATCACAACACAGCTGCTACTTAAAACTCGTGGATTGGACAACGTTAATGCAATAATTCCTAAAGAGTACAGAAAGCTCACAAAAGAATGTTGAAGTATCCGATGTTATGTATATTTTACATAGTGGTAGAAAAGAAAAATTCAGAAAGGTTAAAACATGTTATCTTTATATTTTCCATGATTATGAAATTTTTCTTCAATATTCTAATCTTACACCTTACAAGGGTAAAGTAATACTATGAAAAAGCATCCAAGTTACTGAAAACTACAGCTATGGTCCCTTTTTTGATTAAATATAATGTTGAAACCATTAAGAAATGCACTTATTTTATAAATTAATTTTATGTGATTTATCTGACCAGTCAAATGCGTATATAGAATAATTTATTATAACACCTTCAGTCATCTCTGTATTACAGAAATGTCTATTAAGTAATGCAAAGAAGTTGAATGGTTTATTCTCTCTCTTAGGTTCCAAATATAAATTCTTCAAAAGACAGTAGATGGTTTCAGGCTATCAGGAGTCCAGCGTGTGCCTGGGCAGGCGGTAGTGCTCAGGTTTGGAACGCAGCTTCTTTTCTTGTGGGTTGGCATACTTCCACTTGGAGGGTGACATTTTAAGCTTTTTTCTCTTCTTATCTGTGCACCATACTTTTTCACAGTATTCTTCCACTCTCTGGAAGTTGCTATAACCAATCAGCTGCAAGAATTCCTTGTACCATGGTTTTGCTCCCTGCGGGATGCTGCTCTGTGCGGGACAAGGCATTTTGTGAGGCCCATCCTCCTCGTAGTCTTTGTTAAACATTTCTTCAACTCGTTCCTCTTCCACTACCTCCAAGGTGATTTTACGGATGGTATGGACAAAACTATGCTCTACTGTCTGGCAAAAATAGGTCCCAGCATCTGATTTGTGTACCCTTAGGAAGAGTAAACCAAGGTCCATCTTAACCACTCTGTCATCTGTCTTCACCTGCAAGAAAAAGAAAGTAAAGAGCACTGGGATATTATGCAAGAGAGAAAATACCACCTTGCGTTTTTCCACTATCTACGTTTTCAGTTTTGTTATCACATAATGAAATCCTAAGCTGCTAAGTGATTAAATCAGGTGTGTGTGTGTGGTATTCTGAAGTTATTTACATTGGATACCACTTCATATCAATCTTGAGGTCATGTCGTATCAAAGATTAAAGAAAGCTTTTCCCCTAATGATTCCATTAGTCATTAGAAAAAGCACATTTCAGTATTGCACTGAAAGTGTAGAATGAAATGAAGATTTGTCAAACTAATTTTTAACATCTGTTTTTCAATGGACAAAGGAAATACCATCCCCACATTCTTTTAGGGATTCTTATGCCTTCTAGATCATAGTAGCTGATGCTTCTATAAGGACCTTTGTTTAGAGAGCTAGGCTACATTCACTCTCTTCTCTTACCAAAAAAAAAAAAAAAAAATTCAATGAGTATCTATTACATTTCCACAAAGTTTTCTATTAACAGATTAGAACAAGATCTGATTTTTACTTTATTTTTAAAGGATGAGACAGTCCAGCAAATATTAATTTGTAATATACTCTCAATGCTCAAATATTTTTAAATAAACTATGTACATTATTTATATAAATCAGGAAAGAACACAACAAGGCTTTCATTGAATAGCTCACATTTAATCACAAATAATTGTATTAGTAAATCATTTGACAGTAGGCAAAGCTAGATCCAAATATGGGCGACACAATTTATTGTGTCACCTAGGGCATTTATATACGTATTTCTTGCCTTAGGTTTCATAAAAATGGAGATAATAAAGAATTGCAAACATTAAACAAAATAACATAGGTGAGGATATTTTGCACAGTATTATCAACAGTTACCTCTGTCTTTTTTCGATACATTCCTCCAACTAAAAACAAACATGTGTTTTATGTGGCCTAGGATCTTAAGATCATGGCATAAAGATGATTCACATCCTGGCAGACTTCCCCTTTGAGAATACGAAAATAAAAGCAATATTCACCTTTGTCAATATAAAAGTGTAGAGGCAACAATTATACCCACATTGGCAATAAAGGCTACTTATGCTAAGTATGTTTTTGTCCCAGTAGTAGGTCCTGCCCAGGTCTGCCAGACTCGGGTCTTCCCAGCCTTGATCAGACCTGGCATAATTGAAGCGGCAATGTGATTACTCAGATGTGAAAACCGGTAATTGTGGATAATATGGGATAATATGGGGAAAATGGCATCGTTGGTGTAGTGAAAAATAGGGATATTACTTTGAAGTTATGAGGTTTCCAAAAGGCATTTTGTTTTCAGCCAGGTGAAGTAAATAGATTACTTCAAAGATTCAGAGTGACACAGTTGGGGAGACAAGAGAGTGCCTAAGTCCTTCAGAGGTGCTTCCCTTGACTTGGCAGAAACACACTCTAGTGAGCAGAATGCTGTAGCCATTAATTTGAGAACTTACCCAGTGAGGAACCAGGAAGGACTCACAAACCAAAACCATCTTCACTCCATAGAAACAATCTGTTCTATTAATAGCTTTTGCCCAGAATATCCTTAGCACCTGCCACAACCAACTAAAAGACTGTGTTCCGCTGCTCATTTTACCACATCTCTAAGCCCAAACCTCTGTGAAAACTGTTCACCCACCACCAGCCTTCTCCATAAATCTACCATCTGCAACCTGTAACCACAGCATGCCTCTAGTGCTGCTGACTCTGAAGCACAGCCTCCATTTCTTAAAATTTGTGGCTGCATTTGATACAGGTGGAAGTGTCTCCTTCAACATCTTTTGTGTGTGTGTGTGTGTGTGTGTGTGTGTGTGTGGTAAGTGCCATTATACTGTCCTGGTTCTCTCCTTTATTTCCTTTTTGGTTTCTTCTACAGATCTCTTGTACCCTCTAAGGCAGGCACAATCCTCCAACCTTCACTGATCTTATATTTTATTTCCATCCTTTCAGTAATGCTTCTATTTCTTTCAGTTACCTTCCCTAAGGATTACACACAGGAAACACAAGACAATGGATTATCTATCAAATCACAAAACTTTGTGATCTATCTAATCACAAAACTTTGTGATCGTTTAATACCTAAAATCTATCTAATCACAAAATTTTGTGATCCTTTTAATACCTAAAATCAGTGTCTTTCCATTCAAACTGACCCCCCCATTTACTACCGTATTTCTGACAATTACATTATCCTTTTAGTCCCCCATCCTCAAGTGTCAATCATTTATACGTCTCTTTATATCCTCACATCCAATATGTCACAAATTCCTATCAACATTTCTCCAGTGGTAACCCTCACAAACAACCCTTTCTCTTCACTAGTTTTGCCACAATTTTAGGTTCTTCTACCTCATGACTGTTTCTTTGACCTTATCTCATGGCAGACTGCCCTAAATCTTTTCTTTCATGCCCAGCTTGATTCTGTTTCAGGATCTCTGCTCTTGTCTCTGCCCAGACAGACTTCCCTAAAGCTGATTATTTTTTATCCTGAACAACTCAATTATTAATACATGTCACCTTTTCAAATAGGCCTCCCTCATACCCCTGCAAAAGTATCCTCCCTCTTATTGCCATCATTTCACCTGTTAACCTTTATATGTCTGAGCATGCAACATTGCATGCAAATAAATTTATTTATTTATTTCATTTATTTATTTCCCCATTTATTTCAGCAAATGGGTACTAATTTACTCTTAAAGCTCATTTTCTTCTGTCATACTCCTGCTGGAGAACTTATTCAAATCTCTATAGCTTGCCTGAGCAGATGAGAATTATCTAATTAACCATATCCCATCTTTCTAAATCTAGATCCCAGAAAAGCTTAATGTGATGTTTCTCAAAGTAGGGTTTGGTGGAATAGGTGCATTTCTGAAGATCAATGAGGATTTTTTATGTAAATTTCTTACTGTTATAATCAATATCAATAAACTATATTTGGAATCATATGAAAGATCAAGTTTAGTGTTATAGATTCTGAACCATTTTCAAAACCTTAATAGTTTCCATATGCTAAGAACAAAGATGGATTTAATATGTTAATGATATGTTCCAGCCAAATAAAAACTAAACAACTTCCCTATATAGTAAAACATATAAAAAGTTTTGAAGTCACTTGAGTAAAGTGTTAAGGGAATTGAGTCATGTAGCATACAGTACTATAGGCAGGAAGTTTTACACACAGCAAATACACATGGAAGTCTGTGTTCCATGGAGATGCCTATTTTTAGTAAAACACATTAAACATTTTAATGATATGCAACTAAAATTTACAAATAAAATGGTGTATTTGAATAAAAGCTACAAGCATAAGGAATGTGTGTGTGTTGTATTGGTCATTAAACATGCATAAGATTATTTTAATATTAGTCATGCTAGCAGACCAAGAAGATGTTTCACTTTTAAGAACAGGTGGTTGGGGCAACTTGCTCATTACTAGAATCAACTCTTTCCTAATTCCTTCTGCTCTCAGTCTGCTGTATCGCCACCCTATTTTCCACTTCCAGTTCTTATTCTGATATTACTCTTTTTTTCCCTTCCCTCAGTAAACTCCTTTCTACTGTTCAATCCATTTTTTTGTTTCCTTCCAGGCTTAAATTTTCACTTATAAGTTATAGCCCATAAGGATCTTTTGCTGCTTTTTGTAATTCAATAGCATTCACATTTGTAGCACAAAAGTTGTTACTTATATTCCCCTTCAAATTACTTTTCCTGAAAGTATTCTCTTTAAATATATTATAATTTTAAGGGCAAAGGCCTTTCTCCCTATTATTCAGAATTATTCCATAATCAGCAGTACTCAGAACATGGTGAAAAATGAACATATTTCTTCATAGGGTACAAACATGTAAAACGGGGTGTACCAGTAGGAATATATTCAAAAGTTAAATCTTTGTAGTGAATCCAATAATTTGAATGAGATGGAAGC
This sequence comes from Mirza zaza, assembly GCA_008750895.1. Lineage (NCBI taxonomy): Eukaryota > Metazoa > Chordata > Mammalia > Primates > Cheirogaleidae > Mirza > Mirza zaza. Next base: position 25,660 of record VSMD01036403.1, read on the forward strand.
AAGTATGATTTCAGGAGCAGTTAATAACTGAGGAAAGAGCTCCTTCACAGATACGTAGGAAAGCAGTTGTAGGATATTGCCTCTACCTAAAAACAATGCATACAAACAACCTGATTGAATATAATTCTTTGTCTCTCTACTACATTTCCTGTGAGTGAATAATACATGAAAGTTATCTAGCCAATTTTTTTCATCCAGCAAACAGTTTATTAAAGTGTTTAAAAATAAGCACAAATCCTTGACCATTTAGAATCAGGATTTTTTTTTTGTCTCTTTTATTTTTTAAAGTCTGGAATGAAAAAGCAGGTATTTTTTTATAACCAGAAACCCAGGCTTGAGAAACACTACATTATATACAGATAAAGTCCAGACTGGTTCACATTCAAAGATGTGAAAGCATGACAATTATCATGGGGATTGTCCTACACTGCTCATTTACATGTCAGGGATTGTGCCTTTCTCAGAATTTTGATCTACCCTTGTGAATACAGCAAATCCACATTAGAAAGTCAGGAATAGAAGCTAATTTAACTCTGTCTGGAGGGCCATATTTTATGTAGGTTAAATATATCCTCCATAGACTATAAATACCTGAAAATATAAAATGACTTAGAAATTTGTATTTGAAGTCTTTCCACAATTTAGTCTTTTTACTTTAGTTAACTTGGGTACCACCACCATCAAATCTTGATTACAGAATTGTTTTAATCCAACTGTGCTTTTTCTACGTCTGCAGACCAGATTTCCTTGATCAAGAAGATGGTACATAATACATCATTTCTATCAAATATTCTTATAGGCAAACCATACAAATAATTTTTGCCAAAAATGGTTTTAATATTAGCTACAAAGATTGATTCAGTATGTTTTGTAAATGTCAAATAAAAAGAAGTAATTGAACAAAACTCTGCACATCTGGTAGCTGGTCAGGAAGAAGCAGTGATTTCCATGTGTACCAACCATATGTTTCCACAATTTTCATAGGAAAGGGACAGATAAGGGCCTTGAATTGGTTAAATTTAGAATATATTTAGTAATAAAACCAGCTTTAGTCAAGAAATAAGGACCAATAATTTATATATTTATCTGGCCTTCCTTCAATACTACATATACACACACATTTATATTTGGTTGACTTACAGAAAATATATCTAATATGACAGCATAAAACTATTAAAAACACTTTCTGACATGAATCTGATATATGATAACCTGATATTATCTCATAGACACAGGGTGATTGCTTAATGGATCATCTGGGAAAACCTTATTACACTATGTGAATAAATGTGGGAAAACAACCCTTATTTCTAGTACAAGATACTGAGAATAAAGTCATTATAAATAACTCAAAACCATAATATGAAAAACAAGTTAGATTCAAAACATGAATAAAGTTGGTGCATTTATATTCAAGAATGGATTAATATCTAGGAGATCTAAAGAACTCTTGAAAGTCAACAAAAAGAGAAAGAAAAAATGGGGAAAGTAACATAAATAGGCAATTCAGAGAAGGAAAAACTCAAAGGTTTAGCGAACATGCAAGCTAATGTTCAACCTTACTAGTAATCTTAGAAATGCAAATTTAAACTTGACACTGTTAAACCAAGAAGAAAGACAAAAATTAGATAATGCCAAATATTGACAAAGCTGTGGGTAAACGGGAACCCACATAAACTGCTTTGGGAGTGCGGATGGTGCAGGAATCCTGAGAGCCAGCCTACAATAATTACAGAAATGAAGGATGTTGACAAATAACAATGCAGAAATTTGTGCTCAGATATAGAAGGAAGTATTTTCAAAAATGATCATTAAAAATATGAGTTCATTATACTCTGGGTGTCCATACTTATACGAATAAAAAAATGTACTTGGATGTTAAGTAACAATCAGATGCAATGAAATAGAGACACATACAACAATGAAACTGTAAATATAGTGTTGAGTTTAAAAAGTAAGAAACAACATGATCTATATAACACAACATGTTATTTTTACGGCTTGTGCATACCCTAAATGTTATATACTTGTTCAATATGCAAATGGTATTGGACTCATTCCAATCATTGTAATGGACACATACGAGGAAGCTAGGATGAAATTGGAGAAAAGTGGCCCAGGAAAAATAAGGTCAAACAAGAGAGATTTGTGTAAGCCAATTGTGACATGTGCCACGAACCAAGTATGATTAAATTATGCATCTGAAATTAAAAACACCAAAACCAAAAAATTTCCAGTTGTTTGTAACTATTAGTCTGATTTGGCAACCAATAAACTAAGCTTAACTAAGCTCTAGTATACTATAATCAAAAGATCTTAGAAATACTGCTCAAAAATAAACAATTTAAGGTTAATGTTCTATTAAAAACTTCCATAGATAAGAATATCAGCATTAAGACAAATTAAGAGTACAGATGATGAAGGTAAACACAATATTTGAACACAAAAATGGACACCATAAGGCACTGCACAACTATTATAATTGAAGCAGAATTGCAATACTAAGTTTCCTAGGGACCAAAGGAAAGAGGAAAGTATATTATCCTAAGATTTAAAATTTCTCTAAAATATTACATTTTTAAAATTACTCCTTATAACAAGTACATCTTTCCTGGAACAGAGACCTGAGAAAAATCTCTCCTGTGTGTTCCCATAGAATGAAAGGAAGGTGTCCAACAACAGCACCATAATTAATACACTTCCTCTAGGCAGCATCTCAGTGTAGGGTGAAGACAGGATACCAAAGTACAGTTCAATATAGCTCTTCCATGGAATTAAAACAATGTAGTCCAGATATGCAGCTCTATGCTGGTATATTTTCATGTATATGCATTTTTATTACATAGAAGACCATGCGAATGATAATTTCCAATAGAAAGGATTTGAAAGTGAAAGGAATTAGTATTTTTGAGTATTTACCGTTTACTTACGTAATGGTAGATACTTATGGGCATGCTTCATTACCATGTTAACTATTTTAATCAGATGCTACTTAAAACTCTAGATCTATTTATCTACTTATGACCATAAAGTTGCTTTGTCTTCTCTATTTATATGATAGAAACTGTGTCTCTGCCATTTGTAAAGAAGAAGAAATGAAATGAATGGGCTAACGTCCTAATTACTCTAGAACTAAAAGTATATTTGGGATATATATTACAAAAATATGCTTGTTAACGCTAAAAATATAAATTCTGAACATTTACCTCTGATAAAAAGTTTAGAAAAGATGAGCACATTTTTAATAGTCTAAAAAAACCTCAAAACTACTAACATATGTTTCAAATGAGGCAAGAGTTCATGTACTTTGTTACGAAAACAAGAAAAATAATCATGTATAACAATCTGATTCTTTCAGTGCATGTGTATAAATACAAAAATGTAAACTTATGGCTGTCGCTGATCACTTAGACTTATTGCCACAGGTTAGCACTGGTAAAGGCAAGGAAATATGAGTCACCTAACAAATGAGATGGTAGAGTAAAAATGATATTTTACTTCACAATTCTCTTAGCTTTGATAACATAGCTTCAATATTAAGTTATAATTTGTGTACTCTATTTTTGTTTCATTTTTACAGAAGCTGTCTCCATAATGCAGTGAATTATCAATAGAATTATGTTTCAATTTAGAACGTACAGATTTAGCACAGATGCAATGAACTCTAAGTTCTGTGGAATGAGCTGCTGATTGATAAGTTAACTGTACCTATTAACTTTCTCAACAGTATTTAATAGACTTTGAATTTATTCTACTTAGTAGGTGGTCTGAAGGCAGAGTTTAAAAGTAACAAGTTTTGGCATTGAATAAAAAATAGAATTTAGAGCAAAGTGCAATTGAAGTTTTGGAGTTTTGATGTCAATTTACATTCTCTTGGATTTCCTATAATCATGCATATTTGTGCATTATTTAAAGATTCTATGCAATGCATACAATTAGATATTTTAAAGTAAGATACTTTAGTTTTAGGGCACACAAACACATGTATCCCTTAAATAGAGAATCCACAATAAACAATCAGTAACGATCAAGGAAAAATAATTCCTCCATGCTTACCAAAAAGATAAGTTAAGAAGTTGACATTATAGACCAGCAGCTTGCTTGTCTGCCTTACTCTACCCTGGCACAGGGATAAATAATATTTAATGTATCTTGAAATTGTCCCCAAATTTCTCCAAAGGGGATTTATGTAAGTTCATCTAACCCACTTTTAGAACTCAACCTGATTTACAGTATCTCTGAAATATACTTTCATTTTGTCAGTAAATGACTTAAAGAATCAAGTCCAAAAGAATATATTTCAAGAAATTATTCACATTACTTGGTTTTACTGAAAATCCATTGCAATGAAATTCTAGTGTCAGCACAAAGTGAGGGGTGAATTTTTCATGAAAAGATATTTTTGTCAAAAACATCTTTCACAATGGTCATTTTATAAGGCTTCACTTGTATATGCATTTTCATTTGTGCCTTTATATCAAGGCTCCAAAACTTTTCCTATAAAGAGCTACTTGGTAAATAAATTTGGCTTTGCAAGTCCTATGGTCTGTCTTAGCTACTCAACTTTAACTGTAGCATATAGACTAGGTAAACAGACGTGGCAGTTTTCAAAGAAAATTTTATTTATAAAAAGTAGAGGGCTAGATTTGAAACTCTAAGGCAGTAGTTTTTAAACTTTTGCTTTAAATTATTGTCACGTTCAGGAGAACCTTTCAAGTTACAAATAACCTATTCCAAACTCAGAACATTTAAAATGTGTATTATATTAAAATGAGGAATTATTTACTAATAAGTAGCTGCAAGAAACTATGGTTTTCTTCATCACCATAACATAAAATTACACATAGTGAACTAATAAACACTAGAATCTAAGTAAATACATATTTAAATTTAGGCCAGGCGTGGTGGCTCATGCCTGTAATCCCAGCCCTCTGGGAGGCCCAGGCGGGAAGGTCGCTCGAGGTCAGGAGTTCAAAACCAGCCTGAGAAAGAACAAGAGCCCGTCTCTACTTAAAAATAGAAAGAAATTAATTGGCTAACTAAAATACATAGAAAAAAATAGCTGAGCATGGTGGCACATGCCTGTAGTCCCAGCTACTCGGGGCTGAGGCAGGAGGATCCCTTGAGCCCAGGAGTGTGAGGTTGCTGTGAGCTAGGCTGATGCCACAGCACTCTAGCCTGGGCAATAGAGTGAGACTCTGTCTAAAAAAAAAAAAAAAAAAAAAATCCCTCATTTACAGTTTTAAAATGTGGTGTTTATGCATTTAAGAGAAAAAGAAATGTATAGAGAAATACTTTAACTGTACAATCAAGTGCCTTAAGAATGAATTTCTTAAGGGTGCTATTCAGGATTAAAGTTTTGCAGTTTTTTGGAAGTTTATAAATTAAGGTATATGGATCTGCATAAATTGAGACTTCATAAACTGTTTTAGTGGTGATTTAGTTGTAATTATAGCAGTTTCATCTTCTATAAAAAATTTATATGCTCATCATAGGATTTGGATTGGTATTTCAAATTAAATCTATATGTGGAAATATATATGGCCACTAAATTTAAAGATAGAAGACTTTTGGAAGAGCTAAACTTAGCTTCTGTGGATAAAATCACCTATTCCATATAAATAAACTATTTTCTCCCATTGCAGAGAATGATGGGTCTCTTTTCCTTCTTATAACTCCTTAACTTTTGTCTGATTTTTGTTTTTCCCTCCCCCATGTGTTCATTTTGCTTCACCAATTAGCTGTACATTTTTCTTCTTTATGTCTGTTTCCCTTCAGCCTATAAAAGTGGCCAAGACACCCTTTTACTAAAAAACAATACACAACGTCTGTCTATTGTCTACCTTTTGTCAACCTCTTTCTCATCCAAATCGTTTGGTAAACTAGCTATTTCCAGTTCAACACAGCCCCAATCATCACTTAACTATTATTATATGGCTCCTACCTTAACCATTCCACTTAACATATTCTCACTAGATACTGGGTACTTATCTTCCACATTGTTCAAAAAATACTGCTTATTTTTATCCAATTCCTTTTCCTTGGCATCTCTTAAACTAAACTCTCCTGATTTCACTGTTTCTACTTATGTAAGCCACACTGCTTCAGAGGTACTAACTGGTTATGTACTTTGTGTCAGTCACTTAATTTCATAATGCATAAAATACTACCTCAGAGAAATGTTTTAACTAAGTAATTATATATAAAGCACTTAGAATAGCACAGGGCACATAATCACTAAATGAAAGCTAACTATAATTATTTAATACTAGTTTTCTATTTTTACGTAATCTTTTTGAGTTTATCTAATTTTTCCTTAAATGTGAGTTTTCTTTGTTTTAGCATTAGTTAACTTAGCTGCTTATTTACTCATTATCAAAGGTGAGCCATACTAGTGGACCCATCCTGCATTGTGTCTAAGGGCCCCAGGTTAAAACCAGACTATCCGGGCTCAAATGCAGACTGACTTCACAGCCTGTGTCATTTTAGGTAAGTAACTCAATCTGTGTTTCAATTTTTGTATAAAGTGGGGACAATAAAAGTATCCGCTTTGTAGAACTGTTGCAAGGATGAAAAGTAATAATGTCTGGCACACATTAAGTGTTATTTAAGTACTGATTGTTGCTATAATATTTTTTACTTTTGTCCCCATGAATTTAATTACCATCTCTTTGATGTCTCTCAAACATCTCTTGCCATTCCAAATCTTTCCATTGGGTTTTATATTCCTAAATATGCATATACCAGCAGGACAGCTCCACTTGGATGCTTTGTAAGAGGTTTAAATTCAACACAGGCAAAAATGAACTCAACATCTTTCTCCTAAACCTGCTTCATCCCCTGTATTTGAATCATGTAACTCTACCATCAGCCACGCAGAGACCCAAACAAAGAACATGTGAATCATTTTTGATTGCTTCTTTCATTTCAAATATGAAATCCACTCAATATTGAAATTTGTCTTCTCCCTTCCTACCCTCACTGTTTAGTCATGCAGTTAGAAAATCTTTCAATGACTGCTGAAATATCTTCCTAAATGGTCTTAACATTTTGCTTGTCTCCCAAGTCTATGTACTGGTTTCTAGACTAATTTGTCTAAATAGTCTAAGGTGTTCCCATTGGATTACAGATGAAATGGATTCTTTAATCTATCATTTTTGCATCTTCACTTCTAATCATGACTTACATGAACCATATTGTTTCTCATCTCCATAACATAGGCTTATATTATTCTCTCTGATAATTACTTTTTGTTCATCCTTTAAGATGTGGCTCAAATATCTCTGCCATGAATCTTTTCCTGATTATTCATCATGCCACCTGCCTACCCAACCTCTTGTTTGAGACCATTATATTTTCCCTTGCTTTCAATAGAACTTCTAAGGAACACATATTATGATTCTGTGTTTGCATTTCTGTCTTCATAAAAGACCATACGCTTCACAAAAGCTAGAACTATGATTATTTATCAACTGTTAAGTTAGGCTCTGAGAGAATATCTATTGAGTTCAAAACATCACTCGAAGGCATTTACACAGAGGGAATAGAATACATCCCAAAAGTATCCCATCTGAGATGTCAAGCACCCTTCCCATTTCTCAGTAGTGCTGAAAAGTATAGCAAAGCACATCGCTACTACATATACGAGGGCAATCACTTGTGCATCATCTAGCCTTGAAGGCACAGATCACATTAAGAGTTGATATTGTGTCTTTGAACCATAAAGATTTATATTTTAATACTGTATTCCTTTAATACTTCATCCTTATCTCCATTCCACATATTATATTCTTAATACAATAACCTAAGTGATTTTTAAAAATGCTGATTGTATAATATATCTGCTGAAAAGCACTTAATGGCTTCTTTAATTCAGAGCAAACACAAAACCCTACATAACAGCCTATAAGTTCCTGCATGAGCTGACCTTTTATCTCATCTCACCGACTCAGTCTATTAGTCTCTTTTGCTCATGCCCCACCAGCCACACTGCCCTCTGATGTTTTTTGAATATATCCAGTGTACTCCTACCTCAAATGCCTTTGCATTTGCTGTTCCCAATGTCCACAAAGTTCTCTCATATTGTCACATGACCTATTCCTCACTTTCCTTAGATCTTTTCTCAAATGACACTTACTTGGCAACCTCCTTAGTGAGAACTTCTATGACCACCCTTTAAAATTCCAACCTCTCCCTATAAACTTCCTTGTATTTTTATCTTATTACCTGACATCTTAAATATTGGTTTTATTTAAACATTATTTTTCCCTGTTGTCTAGAATATAAGTTCTATGAAAGCAGGTCATAGTAGATGCTCAATAAAGAAGTTTCAAATAAATGAATAAAACATTCTTCTAGTTAAAAAAAAATGGGGTAGAGTACCCTGAGTTTTATAGCTACATAGATTCAAATGAAATGCTCTTAATTTGATAAGTCATCTTCTACCAATAAGCATACAGTAGAAACTTGAAAGGGCTATTTGAGAATGCCTATACACTGATGGATACATTGTATAACAATGGTTCATGGTTATCAGTGCTTAGGGAGCTGTTCAAGTTATGGGCAGGTTCTCAGACATCTAAACATGAGTAGTGCCTTGTTTGTCAAGGCTGCAGCAGGATATTCCACTCAACTATGACAAAGAAAAATTTATATAAGGATCACCTGATATTAAGAGCATTTTTCAGAAACTGTTACAGAAATTCTGCTATGAAGTTTTTCATTTGCTCCACATCCCAAAGCCTCTGAAACTATATTTAGAATTCTGATTTCAGAAGATGTTATGGTTTAATAGAAATTGCATAGATCTGGATCTGATACTACTTTACTAGCTGTGAGGAACCAGGAGAATTATTAAACACAGTGTCTCAATTACCTCATTCATAAACAACATTTTAGAATAAAATGGTATATTCTATAAAATGCACATAGTACAGTCCTTGGTACTTGGACAGTGAATGAAGCAGCACAGCTTTAGAGTCAGAAATACCTGAGTTTCAGACCCTGTGTCACTGACTTTGTGTCCAAGTTCACTCCCTGAGGTTTGGTTTCTGCATGTATATGATAATTTTGTATAACGTGCAGATGTGAGATATAGAAACAACAAGGTAAGGCACCTACTGAGTTCTTGGTGTAATAAGTACACATTAAAGAATAGACTTAACTATTCTGTTCTATTGAGTTCTAGTAATTCTTTTCTCTCAGGACATCACAATAACTGGTATTTATAGCATCTACTATAGTTATATTTAACTTATAATTACTTGCCATGAATATATTAAATATAACATCAAAAGTAGCCAGCTCATCAAGCCAACAAAAAATGTTCTTATGAAGTACCTAGAAAAGTAGACTTTCAATAAATACTTATTGAATTAATAAAACATATAGAGACTGTGCTCCATTTGTTGTTTTTAAAGAAGTAGGAAACTATAAAGTGCACATTAAAGAGAATTACTCTAATCCAGAGTTTAGAAACTAGATAATTGAGTTTCTAGATGCTTTCTACCAATTTAGGTATGCAGAGTTTCTAAAGGTAATCAGAGCAAAAATTTTATTCACATGAATATGTCATTTCTGGATAACTCCAGAAGACTGAGTTTGGATTTGAATGGGCAGATATTTCAGAGTCAAAAATTTCAATTCACTAAAAGGAAGATGCATATACTTTGTAGTCTGATAAATTAATGACTTCTCATGGTTTGTAACAAGTGTGACAAGCCTTGATGGCCATTGTCACAGGCGTAGTCTATAAAGCATTCCCACAGGAAGTAAGAATTGGATTAGGTGAACTTTATCCTTTACAATGATCTCAGTTTGATAAGAAAGGTATTATCTTATGTTTCTTAGTAAATAAGGTATATGAATTGCAATGAATGCAAAAACGGTCTTTAAAATTCAGGACTTACATGCAAAATCATTCTGCTTTATGTACGTATCATAGACAATCAGCCTTTAACACATCAACTGCTGGGTGAGTTGCATATCCTTCACTAGTTAAATACAACTCACATGTCTTCTCACCTTGGGAGCTGTGAGAGCTATTTGTCAAGTTGCATATAACTCAAAGAAAACAAAACATTTTTTTATTAGAAAGGATCATTTTGGTTTTGAAGATTTTATTCTATTTCCATGATATAACGTCATGGCCCCAAGGAAATTTTTTTTTTCTAGTGTGGCAGTCAATGTGTTAATGAATTCAGCAATTTTGTGTTTTGTCCTATTTAAGATTGTGAATGAATCAATACATATATTTTTAAGCCTATAAAAGCCATGTATTTGATTATGATATAATTTTTAATGTAGCAAGTAAATTCTAAATTTCAAATATCAAACATATCAATCATGGAAATTTATAGCAAAAAGGAACTAAAAATTATGAGAAAGGAGAAGTAGATTATACCAACTATATGAAAAAGAACCTTATAATTGAACATCGATGGATGTAGCATGTCAAAATGGTTTGGTAAAGATTTCCAAATAAGGTAGATTATGGTGAGTTTCAAATTAGAAACAGAACATACTGAATGAGGAAAACCACTGATAAAAGAATTCTGTCTTCTGAAGCCATTCAACTTGGAAAAACTATGGAATACTTGGCAAGTCCCTTCCTGCCAAGTGAGTTATGGTGAAATTAAAAAAGCCATTTCACCTCAGATTTGTGAAATGGAAAATACTTTAATATTAAATCAACAACTTAGTGCAATATGCTGTAACATTTTATGACATGTGTTTATTCTTATGATGTCATGAAAATTTAAGAGAATTTTCCCACCCTGATATCATGTTTATATTCTTTCTAATGGCCCTTTTTAAGTTGAGGGATCTTTCTTAAGACTATCCCAAGAACTGGGAATTTATAAATTTAATAACCTTCTAGAATGTACTGTTTGAATTTGGACCAACAACATGTTGGGTTTTTAGTTTTACCATAGGCTAGAGAAAAAAGGCATAAAAATTCAAAGTGCTCCAAATTTGGAATCAGTAATCTTGGGTTCCAGTGACAAATGTTTAGTTGTCAGTGCCAAAATGAGGTGAAAACTTCTACTGATTCACTCGCTATCCAGTGTGCACCTACTGGCTCTTCCTTATGACTTAAGGCAGGTCTTGAAAATTTTTCCTTATTCGACTTGCAATTTTCTCATTACCACCAACCATGTCTCCAACATTCCCTCTGACATATCCATTTATTTTTCTACTTGCTTATCTTTATAACACCACTTTTGTGAAAAATGAGTTCAAATCCCACATCACCATCAATGATCTGCTTTCCCTAATGGCTTTCAGCCCCAGCCTGCTCCCTGAATCCAGCCAGCTCCTTTCACTTGTATTCTCTTATCCTGTAACTTCCTCCAGACTATTCTATACATGTGCTTTAAATGCTGCCTATCCTTCCATCTCTAAAAGCCACCAAGTCATTCTTCTGCCATCATTTAGGTCGGCAGTACCAAACCTTTTTGGTAACAGGGACCGGTTTCATGGAAGACAATTTTTCTGTGTATGGGGTGGGGGTGGAGAAGATGGCAAGTGATGGGAAGCAGCTGTAAATACAGATGAAGCTTTGCTCACTTGCCCACTACTCACCTCCCGCTGGATGGCCTGGTTCCTAATAGGCCACAGACCAGTACTGGTCTGTGCCCAGCGGCTGGGAACTGCAGATTTAGGTGATTATAGAATTATAATCTGTAAGCAAATCTAAATTTGCTTAAAAGGATGAAGGAGCTGATGCATTTCCTTTGTTCCCAGTGGACAGGAACCCTTGTGTCAATGTGTCATATATGATTTAAAAGCTTTGTCATACGATCAGTTTAATGTTTCAGTGGCTGTTATTTTAATTACATTATTCACATGTCCAAGATATGTGTTAATGGTTATTATGGTTGTATTTCCCTAAACATAGTCTTAAGTTGTATCAATTGAGACAATCATTTTGATAACATGACAAGAAAATCATGACACTATAAATACCTCCTTACAAAAATTCAATTTCAGGGATCTAAATCATTGATTTGTATATGTATATAAAATTTTTATTTGTATGTAAAAATCTATATATGTATTTAAATTTGTATATGTATATAAATCACATATAATAGACATTTTAAATAAGATATGTATAATACATTTCATTTTAAGCACCCAAGTAAATCATCTATTTACTGATCACACATTATTACAAGACACCATGGTATGAACGTGCAGCTGTGAATTACCTCCTCTTTTCTTGTGTCACGTCCTTTCTGTACAAACCAGATGACTTTTGCTTGTAAAGATCGTGGGGTGCATTCCAGCAAAGTACTGTTGTTCTCTATGCCATAAGCCAGTCGCTCTTCAGTCTTATCCAAAGCATCCCCTACAACAGGAATGTTATCAGCCTTGAGACTTTGATTTTACTGGTAAATAATTCTTAAAATGTTATTTAGATCTGTGCAAAAACATTTTTTGCTAATTTCTATGCAGGGTCATTTAAAGAAGTTAGAGCAGCATACCGAAATCTAGACATTAAAAAGGTAAGCAGGCTATGGGGCCTGAGTTTGGTTCCAAAGGACAAGATAGGATGGAAAGAAGCAGCAATGTTAAACTCATGGATAAATCAATGGAAGCAGCTATAGGTAAAGCAGGGAAGAGAAGGTGAGCACCAGACATTTAAGGCAAGGAACAAATTAATCATTACAAACAAAAGCAGAAATCTAAAATCTAGGCAAAATGGCACTACATAAACATAAGTGTGAATGAAATATTGACTGAGGATTACACCTATCTGGGTGTTGGGCTTCTGCAGTAAGAAGACAGTATGAAACTGAACTAATGACTTTGTGAAATAGAACATATTGATTAGAATCTATATCTTGGACCAGAAAGTCTCTCATTGGACTTGAACTCAAATTTTCATACGGGCAAGTATACTTAGCTGTAGTGGGAATAAAAGCAAATTGAATTATTTTTAACTAAGACAAATTCAGTAACTGGAATCCCAGAATTTTTTTTCTATGCCTGAATCCTCCTTACCTTCAAAACTGAACCCTAAATTTCTCTAAGATTAAGGTCCCCTGCCTTCTCTTGTCAGTATTCCCAGATGCTTGGGTCCTGCACTGAATCCTGAGTCAGCCTGGGGTCTATCAAACTGATGCTGGACCACAACCTCCGGATCTATGTATAAGCCCCGCTGGTCTCTTGATTATTGTACCCCCTCCTCTTGATACTTCCTGGTGAACCCAGTGCCGCTAAACATGGCCTGTTTCAACCACCATCATGTGAAGAGTCAGTGTTTTTCTGTCTTAACCTCCTTACATTTTCCTAAATCTGAAATTTCCTCTCATCCTTTGGCCATCAGACCACCTAGCATTCATCCTACATCTCCAACCTCAGCATTAGGCTTATCCAACTTCAGTAAAAAATAAAAGCTTTTTACTTTATTCTATACCAAAGCTTTAGTAGGTGACTTGATTCAAGTTGTATCATTTGATAAAATCAGTGTAAGTTATATAACATGGTGAAGATATTCCCAGGTATGAGATAAAAAGATAAATCCTATAAGTCATTATGGCATTAACTACCTAAAGGAGGCAGCATTCTTATTCTAGGACTCCTTTGGTTTGAGGTCTAATATTAAAGCATGGATAGTGGTATATAAAACTTATTTTCCTAATCTATATAAAAATTACCTGTCAAATGTATAAAATGTTAACTACATGGAAGGAAAAGAGAATACTTTCATTTACATTATTCTAGTATACATAAATCACAAAGAAAAGGACTCTTTTTAAAAAGCTTGCAGTTTGTCATTAATGTACATTCTAAGTAACACACAATTGATTTTATGTGGATTACCAATAAACTGCTGTCCAAAGCATTGCTGAGCTGCATTTCCATGCCGAACATCTTGTCTGCGAAACCGCCTGAAAGAAAGTAAATGCATTTAGGAGATGTTCATGTTTTAATTTTCCAGACTTTAAAATACAGTCAACTGCATTAAAGATTCAAGTAGTAGTCTGCTCCTGAAAAAATTGATCAGTTATATGAAACAAGGATTAATCTAAGTTTCATAGTCTTTCATATTTCCATTGAATGTTCTTTAATAGTTAAGATCTATATAACACCATTTTTTAAATGTTTACATAATTTTGAATTCTGGATCCCCAAGCAACAGTTCAATAAATTTCTCTTTATATTTTATCTAAAATTTAGTTCAAGAAGTCTTCTGGTTTGGACTGAATGTCTTGGGTGGTAAGGAACGCACACAGATAAAGACAATAGGATTTGAGGTAGAATATTGTGTGCAAAATATTTGAGTATAAAACTTAAGTACACATGAAACAATATTTGAATCAAATATTTTTGTTCTATGGCCATAAGAATCAATTAATACAAATATAGTTGCTAATAAGAAGACAAATTATATACTGTACTCGGCTTACTCTTTAGATGTAACATTTAGAAAGTATGTGCCTCTTTTCAATGTGATGGTGTGTTATACATGTTTAACAGGATTTTGTGCATTAGGGGGATTCAAGAAATACTAAGTTTTTTTCCTTCAATTTGCCTATTATAATTAGGAATATTTCAAGTATATTTTATATTAATTATACATAGACTATTGTTTTTAGTTATATAGCTATGAAAAAGATTTCCAAATATATCGTGTTTTAAATTTGTATGCATATTTCTGAGAAATTAAACAAGGGGAATTATCATTATTACTAGAATTCTAAAATCAAGATCTCTAGCATACTTACTTTAGAAATAAAAATAGAAGTATTACGTAAAGGTGGAAAATACCACTTGCTTCTCTGAATCGTGGCATTTCTTCAAGATTGAAGGAAAAACAGAAGGCAAAACAGAAGTTTTACCCTAGAGGGTGATGGTGCAGCTTCCAAAGTGACAATGAGATGCTTTAACCATATGCAATGATAAAATTTGGAAAAATGAACCAGATTCAAATCCTAATGCCACCACTAACTTTCTGTATGATTTCATGCATATTTCTTCCCTTTTCTGGCTCTTTATGTCCTCCTTTGTAAAATGAAGTTGGATAAATGACACCCAAAAATCTATTCCAGACTCATTCTTTTTTCTTTTCATTCTAGGGTTTCCTCACTGTCTCTAAATAATGAAATGTTATCACAAGAGATGAAATACTTTCACATTAGGAGTTCAGATCTTATTTAACCACTTAATAGATAGCTAGGCAGATGAACACTTTCAATTTTTAGGATTGAACTATGTACAAAGTAAGTTTTAGTTTTGTTTTTTTTTTTTTTATTTAATGTGAGATTGCTGATTAGAAAATCTTACCTAAAGACCAGGGATTTGACAAAGTTAAAATTGCCACATGGATCATTCTATTAAACTATATTAAAAAACAGAATTTATGAAAAAAAGTAGCAAGCAAAAGCTTAATGATTTTATATTTTATAATAGCATTTATAGCTATTCAACTGATAGCAGATCTAGGTTAGAATTAAACTGTTAACTCACTTCATTGAAAGCTGCTTGAGTACTATGAATCTAAACCCAGCCTACCAGTAATGAATAATGTACAGGGGTAAAATCAATGAAATGAGAAATGGTTTTCAATTTGCTGAGATGGTGTTATATCAAGATTATTACCAAGTGATGTGAGAATGAAGGGACCTGAAATCAAATAATTCTAGATAAGTAATGTGAATAAATTGAGTGCAAAAAATTATTGAAAATTATTGGAAACATGCATTTAAAAATCCAGAAACGTTTCAGTTCATTTTCATCCCAATATACTTACCCTTTATTTCAGCATTAAAAATATGTATATATTAGGATCAAGAATTTGAGAAAAGTTGAGCAAAATTGACTTTCATTCTCAAAGTTGCATATTTTTCTTATACCTCTAGCCTCTTAGAAACTTTTTAAGAGAACACCAAAAATAGACAAAATACAAGAGAAAGGAAGAGGGGGGAAAAAAGATCTAGCTTTATAAATTGTATTTTGGATGACCATTTTACACGAGTGGTTTGAATTGTGAATTAATGTTTTTCCCCTATTGACTCATTGTCACTCCATGAACGGAAAAGTATTTATTTTAATGACCAGTTTTCAGTTTCTGCTTCTATTCAGGTCTGAAGCAAAAATGATCTGCTATAAAAGCAAACTACTTTCCCTTCATGTGCTGGAACTTATCCAAAAAGTTCTCCAGCAGTGAGTGATGGTTCAAAAGAATTCTGCACCATTGAAAGATCTCCATTACATGTCACTGAACTGAGCTCATTCATTAACAGAACATGGTTTCTGACTCTGGCATTTCATGTCTTCCTTTCTATTTTGCCTACTTAACTATTCCTAAGTAATTCTTTATGTTCACTTCTTTTAAACATATTCTCAAGGTTATGGTTGCACACTCTTAAAAGATGCACCATATACCAAAAAATACTTAGCTATGGAGACAGCTCAGTTAAAATTCATCACTACTCCATGCCTAATAAAAAAAAAACTTTGTTATTCATAAGCATTTGGTGCAAAGCTTGCAAACATTTTTATTGTGACCAATGACAATAAAATTTTATTTTTGGTAAAATTACCTTTCCATCTTCATATCCTGCTACTTCACTTCTGACCCATGCAAAAATATAACTGCATTGTTTTTCCTAAGTATTCTATGCCTTTGCACAGACAATTCCTCTTAACTGGAATTTCCTTATAACTCTACCTTTGAGAATGAGTTCGGAGGTTGGATTATTTTGAGAATTAAAGTATTATGTGCGTTGCACTTAGTCTTGTATTTTATACATACTAAGTGCTCAATAATGAGCTACTGTATTTACAATTATATTCTTCACTGTAGGTTCTGATTTCCTGTATATAGAAGGTTATTTCTTCATAAACCTTGCACATGGTACAGTAATTGTCTTAGTAGGTGAATAAATCACTATTTTAAAATATGACTGTTTTTCAAGAATTGTTTTTAAATATCAACAAGCATTTGTACAGAATCAATTACTTGCTCAATTATTATATACAGTTGGTATAACAAATTTAGTTCAGAAATATCCTCTGAAAACATCCTTCCACTATTTGCTTCTTTTGTCTTGTCTTGAAATACTCACTGGATTGTTAATTTAGGCCAGGTAAAATTAACAAAAGTTTTGAAATAATGAAGTTTTTAATGAAACTCTACTATATATATGAACCTATGAAAATAACTACACTAAATTGGGTTCAACTAGATTCTGAAAAAGGTTTAAAGAAAAATAACCCGAAGCGAAGCAATAAGAATAATTGAAATTAATACAAACCCCTTTTCAGTAGGGGTATTTTATATAGTTCTATATTTTCTTTTATTTTGTCTTTGGTCACTTCATCACAAGAATAAAACTAATCTATGAGGAATAAAAATATTTTTCCTAATATATTTTCCTAAAGTATGCACAATTGCATATGTCTTGAATGAAGAAATATCCTCAGTCTTCAAAATACTCTATGTACCTTAAGATCTCTATTTAAAGAATACTGGGCTTTTCTTCTGTAAGAAATGGCAATGACCTTACAGAATTGCAGACATTGGAGTTTGGAGGTCTTTTAAGTACCTTTCATTTGTGTTGAATTAAATCACACATTTCATTAATTATACAGGTCATGTATTTGCCTAGGAGTTAAAATATTCACTTTCAAAATGAAATAAATGAAGACCAGCTGGTAGAGAGGACATGGGGCAAATGCAGGATGTATTTTAGAATTTATTTATTTTCCTTTTAAGTCTTTGAATCCCTTATGTATGGTGGCTTGCCATTTCCACACTTCAAGTTTATCTAAACTGGTTTCATGTCTTGCAGCAAAAGTTTCAAAAGAGGGAAAAGTTGATTCAAACCTGAGAGGAAAAATAAAAGCCCAACAGCATGTTCAGCTCCAGTCTTTGTATACAATAACTGATGGAAGTATTTCAGACACAATTCAAGTTTTCAATGCTTATAATATGAACAAAATGAGTATGACTATTATGATTTATTTAAGTAAAAATAGTATGGTTATTCTTATGGAAAAGGTTCTTTATAAAACAATGGAAATATTCCATCAGGCATCACATCTCACCTTTTTGCATGTGTGCCTGTTGGGTAATACCGGGAGCAGGATATTCCATCCCAGGCACAGTAAGGGTCTCGAGCCAGGCAGCAGTCAGCACAAGCAGTTCCATACATGTCACAGTGATGGAATCTGACTTGAGCCACGGCAGAAGCAGATCCAATATATAGCTGTTGCTGCAGAAATCAGAAAGAGGCCACTAGCAGAAATAGGACATTCACTGAGCTTCTAACACCTAGGTTTTCACATTTATACACAATCAGCTCAAGCAAATATGTACCTAAATTACTGTAGTTCCTCAGGATAGATGATGGAACATTGATACTTTCATTCCTCCAAAATTTGAAATATATTTGTAGACTTAAATGCAGGAGTACCAAGATTATTAGACTGAACTTGCTAAAAACTCAACATGTGTATTTTTTATTATCTTGCATTATCTAACATTATAGGTCTTCCTCTAAAGATTTATAGGAACATCAAACATCAAGATTGGAAAAGTAAATGGTCTTTTAAATATTGACATAGATTTAGAAAAGTGATGTAGATATATATAGAATGACAAGGAATAAACTAAGATATGCTGTTAAGTGAAAGATAAGCAACAGAATATTTTATATCATGTATTCCTGTCTGCTGAAATATGAAATGTTATTCATAAATAAAGTTGAGGCAATACATGCAACAATTGTTTCTGGAGAAGTTTACACCCAAAACTGATTGCAGTGAAGTGAAAGAGAAACATGTTTCATAGCACACTCTTGGATTATCATTGTTACCATTATTTTTATACAAACGTTCATGAAAAATAATTAGGGAACAATGTGCTATCATGACTGTGGAAATAAAACTACCCATATCCTCCTTTCTATAGACAAAGAGAATGGAGACATCTATTAAATGTAAATCACTGTAAAATTGTGTCAGAACCAATTAATGATCATAAAGTTTCAAACAAGATGAATAAGCTCTAGATATCTGCTGTTTACTGTTGACTATAGGTACAGATCTAATGTATTGTACACTTAAGAGTTAAGAGGGT